>NDGM011240129.1:3946-22025 GCA_002564305.1 Octomys mimax | reverse complement strand
CAAGCTTGTTCCAAGTAGGTGCTTTAGACCACTGAGCCATCTCACCAGCCCCTGTTTTATTTTCTAGCAGCAATGATTTTATCATGCTATTTTGTGTATAAAAACTAGAATTGCCCTGAAAATCTAGGATGTTGACTAACCTAATGCAAAAAAAAAAAAAAAAAAAAAAAAAAAAATCCAAAAACAAAAAACCACCTCCCCTACTCTTTCTTACCCAAGACCTTAAGATTAATTCTAAGGGTTGAGGTGATAGCTCAGGGGCATAATCTCCTGCTTTCCAAGAGCAAGGTCTTGAGTTCCATCCCTGGCACAAAACAAAACAAAAAGATTAATTCTACATGATGGATAAAAAAGTAACAAATATGAAAAATATAAATATATTCTCTGAAGTTTATTCATATAATATTCAATCTAATTGTATTTTTTCTCAATTAACATCTAATAGCTAGTAATTATTTCTACTTTGTATTATAATTAAACTCAGACAATAAAGACCAAAAATACCCTCAATGTAGAAATATGTAAAATCTTTGAGTAGATATTTCTCCAAAGAAGGTAAAAAAAAAATAACCAATAAGTAGATGGAAATATACTCAGTATTAGCTATATTTAAACCAGAACTCCTCTGAACATGGTAAGATAGTACAGTGAAAACCAAACTTGAAAACATGTTAAAAAATTCCTGGAAAAATTGTAATCCTCATATATGCCTGATGGGAATGGAACTGGGAAGATTATTTTGGAAAACTGTCCATTTCTTTAAGTGTTAAATTTAAAGAAGCATTTCAATATCCATCTATGTATATAAAATAATGGAGGCCATGCATTTACACAAATACTTGCTCATATATGTTTATATTAGCATTTTCATAAAAACTAAGATAAGGGAAAAATCCAAATGTATATGTTTTGAAGAATGGGTAAACAATATGCAATACACATTAAAATGTATTACTAACTAGGAGGAGAAATGAAGTTATACATGCTGTAATGTGTGTGAACGCTGAAAAAGTATGCTACGTGAAAGACACAAGACAAAGGCCACATAGTGAGTACATTTATAAATACTGTGGTGAGTAAACAGATCCATATTGCCATAAAGTAAATGGCTATTGGGTCAGGAAGAGCAACCAGTGAGCTAAGGCCATGAGACTTCTTTCTGGGGTTTTGGATATTTTCTGAAATAGTTAATAGTGTTGATTTAAAGCACTGTGAATGCACTAAAAACACTGAATACATTTTAAAATATTTAAATGTTGTATTTTATATTATGTAAATTTATCTTCACAAAAATATCAAAATTATTAAAATTGGTAATTTTAGCTACTTGATTAAAAAAGCTTAAGATAACTTAATGGATTAAAGCACCTGCAAGCAGGCACAGGGGCTGGACGTTTGATCTCCCGGCCTGCGTGCTGACCCCAACCCCGGGTCGCAGTGAGATGGCAATTGAGACTGAACGTGGTGGCACATGCCTGTAATGCCAGCCATTGGGAGGTTGTAAACAGGCTGATCAGTACAAGTCTAATCTAGTAGTAAGACCCTGAATACCCTGTAGATCCCTCCCTAAAATTAAGTGTTGTTGTCTCTTAACATTCAATTAAACTTATACACTTGACAGTAATTATGGTTTCCTCACATATACATGTCTCTAAACTCATCAGATTGCTTTTATCAAATATGTGTGGCTTTTTGAATGACAAATCAGCCAATTTAAATGTGGTTTATAATTAAAGCAAAATATACAAATATTGTAGAGTCCTATGTTGAAAATAAGATATTTGTAAGACATTTATGTGGACATATGCATTCAGAATTAGAACCTGTTCAAACACATGATTCTAGTTCAAACTCTTCAATTTACTATTGTGTGCCTAGGTTAAGTCAAGAAAATAAAATATAATATATGCCATTGTCAAGTGTAGTACAGAATCAAAATTTATATATATAAAACTATATATAGTTATGGATATATCTATAGCGACAAACAGCAAAGGAGAGCTAAGTAAAGAAGAAACTATATAACTATGTATAGTTTTAATAAAAAGCTGGATAATTTTTCTTAATTCTGTATAAGGTATAAATGAAATTAGAAAATGAAAATCAGTACATTGTTTGGAAAGTGTTATTTCTAAAAGGAGTGGGTTAACACAGATACCTAAATATGCCTGGCTGGTTGTTTGATTCAAAAGCATGCTGGCCTTCAAAACAGCCACTGCCACTGAAATGCTGTATAACATCCTATCCTATATTATCTGAAAATCTATCATATTTCTTACATTTTTGTGTATAGAAAATATCCCTTGCTCTTCCTAGTTCATATTCATATTCCTTTCATTTTATCTTTTACAGGTTGTGTTTTTATGCCTCTATTTACTTTGAGCTTCTTTACTTAACTCTCCTATGCTGTTTGTTTCTATTTTGTCCAAAATATTATAGTACAAAGGTTTGTTCATTAAAGAGCCCCACCGGCCGGGAGTAGTGCACGTAGCGGCAGGTGACAGCAGCGGCGGCCGCGACTATGGCCCTGACACTGTTCAGTACCGATGAATGTAGACCTCCTGTTTGGAAATCCTCCTTGTATCAACTACAACAGGAAACCCCTCATCCTTGGAGGATTATCTGTACTTGTGAGGTAGAAAACAGACCAAAGAATTATGGAAGAGAGTTTCAAGGCGTGATCTCCCGAGAAACAGCTGACCTGCTCTTGAGTGTGGCTGAAAGGAGTCATCTCATTCAGGAGAGTAAGAGCCAGGAACATACACGTTGTCTTTAAGATTTGGAACTCAAACCAGAAACTTTAGGCTTTACTACAAAGAAAAGCACCTTGTTGGGGAGAACCGCTTTGAGTCCATCCACGATCTGGTGACTGATGGCTTGCTTGATTTCTCTCTATATTGAAACTAAGGCAGCAGAATACATTAAGATGACAATAAACCTAATTTATGAGCACATAAGATACACAACCTTAAACAGAAAGCCATAATACAAAAAACACGTGAGAATGTTGCAAGAAACATGTGATAAGAAAGATGCTGCAGGCCAGGATGTGGTGTCAGAGAAAAGGTTGAGGTCACTTGTTAGAAGAGCAACTTGGAAGGAAAATGAGCAAATTCTGAAATATGAGAAGGTTCACAGTTTTAAGGTCCATACAATCCGAGGGCCACACTGGTGTGAATACTGTTCCAACTTCATGTGGGGTCTCATTGCTCAGAGAGTGAAATGTGCAGATTGTGGTTTGAATGTTCATAAGCAGTGTTCCAAGATAGTCCCAAATGACTACAAGCCAGACTTGAAGCATGTAAAGAAGGTCTACAGATGGGACCTCACAGTACTTGTGAAACCACATATCACCAAGCGGCCCATGGTGGTGGACATGTGCATCAGGGAGATTGAGTCCAGAGGTCTTAATTCTGAAGGACTATACAGAGTATCAGGATTTAGTGACCTAATTGAAGATATCAAGATGGCCTTTGATAGAGATGGTGAGAAAGCAGATATTTCTGTGTACATGTATGAAGATATCAATATTATCACTGGTGCACTTAAACTGTACTTCCAGGATTTGCTGATTCTACGCATTACATATGATGCCTACCCCAAGTTCATTGAGTCTGACAAAATTTTGGATCCTGATGAGCAGTTGGAAACTCTTCATGAAGGGCTGAAATTACTGCCAATCGCTCACTGCAAAACCCTCTGGTACCTTGTGTGCATCTAAAGAGAGTGACTCTTCACAAAAAAAAAGAGAATCTAATGAAGGAAGAGAACCTTGGAAATGCTTTGGTCCAACCCTTATGAGATCCCCAGAACAAGATGCAATGGCTGCCTTGAATGATGTAAGATATCAGAGACTGGTGGTGGCGCTGCTCATCAAAAATGACATTTTATTGTAATGTGAGGGGCAAAGAAATGCTTTACAGATGAAGGATGTTCTATAGTAATTTAATTGGCTTCATTAGCTGAATTATCTCTTGGTTAGAGGTTTGGGCAAATAACCAAATGAAAATGAAGGAAATTTTCTGTCATTCTGTAGCGCCACTCAGCTGTCCTTGTAAAACAGTGAACACACATGCTTTTTCCGATTCTAGTAATACTGGGTGTTGATCATGTTAAGAGAAACTCAAGCTATTGCATGATTAACCCCCACTTGGTAAGGAAACCCCATGCAACCAATGCATATCTGCAACTGCTCTGCCTCCCTCCTGGGTTGTCTGCACTCATAACCCAGCATGTGTCACAGAGTGTACCTGTTGTGACTTTGCTTTTGGGGTCCACACCATTGGCTTCTGCTCTTACAGCACCCCTGGCTGTTGCATTGCTATAGGCAATGTCATATGCTGCCTTTTTTCCTTTTTGATAGAATCTCCCTTTTATTACTGTGTTTTATTCAGTTACATTACATTAGAATCACAGCATTCAGTCCATGGATCCCCATAGTCTCATGTACATCCCTTTATCCAAAAGGCATTTAGTCCATCTCTGAGTTTCCATAGTCCTAACACTTTCAGCATTGCTGCAAAGTCCATAAGCCCAAGTCTCCACCAAAATGTAAGGCAAAGTCTTAACCTGCAAGCCCATAAAGAAATGGAAAGTTAAACACTTCCAACATTCAATAGCTTAAGATAAACATTACCATTCCACACAGTACAGACAGGGGGATACAAGGATTGGGACAAAATGAAGTCGAAAATCCAGCAGGGAAAACATTAAGTCTTATATATCCCTGTGCAGCATCCAAAGCAATCTGTGACAAATTGTGAGCTCCAAAGGACTTGAGTGACTCCACCCCTATGGTGCTTCTGGTAGTTATAGATCCTATGCCGCTCTCTTAGGCCCACTTTGCTCCCTCCTTGCAGGTTGCCTCAGATGATCCAGTTGCTGGATTTTCCAAACTTCTGGCATCTCCCCTGAACCTTTGGCTTTACCCTTACAGCTTCACACACACTGCACTCTCAGGATCACACTCACTGGCTTCCTAGGCCTTCTGAAAATGGGCTGGAGGCCTTCTCACACCCACAAGCATTCTGCATGCACCTATAACCAGCACCACATGGATGCCACAAGCAATGTGTTTCCAATTTCTCTCAAGCTCTTCCTTAACATAGTACTTTCTTTCCAGCAAAAGAGAAATGTGTTTTTAGATTTGCTACTTTAACAAGTTATCCTATCAATAAAATGTAAAACACAGAATTTTCTGTTGAATTATTTGGGTTTTGGTTGTAATTTTACAGTTTTATCTGGCATGCATTAATTCATTAAATGTGGCTTTTAGAAATAAAAGTTTGTGCATTGATTGTGATAGCATATCTTTTCATACATTTGAAATGTATATACTGTCAACATTAATATGAAGAAAACTATAAAACAGCATTGGAGATCAGAAATCTTTCTCAGAAAATATGTTTGTGTCAATTTATAAAGTATAAGATATTTCCAAGTATTCTATATAGTAAGAAAATTATACCAAATTTAAAAGACCATATCATTTCCCATGATCTTTTTGCCCAGCAAAAGTTAATTTTCTGATTACCTAAATACTTCTCTGAATTTCACAGGAGAAAATAATGAATGAAAAGGTGTAAAACCTACCTGTCAAACTGACATTCTGTATATTTGCACTCATGAGTTTATACTGAAGTATCCAAAACAAGTAAGCAAAAATTAAACACTGTTTCTTGTTCTAGAGTGAGATTTCTGATTACAGCTTTATTTACCTTTTATGTCAAATAATTGTGTTTTATATTTGATAGCAGATCTCCCTGGTGACTTTATGTTTTACAAGAAAAAAAATTGTCAAAAAGACACATTTTATTTACATTTCAAGTACATAGAGCTATAGAAAGCTATGTTATTGAAAGTTGAAAATCTACTATATCAAGTTATTGTCTAGTTATTTGAGTTTCTCTTGTAGGGGTAAATTTCATACTCTAAGGTTATCTGTTTAAAATAGAATGATGTTTTAAGTTCTTAAGTATGATGCTAGTACTTTTCCTATGTAATTCTCTTGACATCATATGATTATAAATATTAGTTTTAGTTAAAAATGAATATTATTTTATTTCCCATGTTCATGCAAAATTATTAATGTTATCAACATCAAAGCTCAACTAAGACTGAGAGGAAATAACAACTTATTGTTTTCCTTACAGTGTTTAATATTCTTGCTGCATTTCTAAGGTATGTATTCTTATCCATAGGTTCAAGTAAAATGGGGAAGAGATATTGACAGTATTTTTACTTAAGATTATGATTTCTCATTAGGTTTTCTGTATTTCTGTATGCAGTGGTTTTGAAATAAATTATGAGTCATGGGCTAGATTACTTAGTGTTTAAATTTACATTAGAGAAAGTTAGAGTCTGGCTTGCTTGCTAGTACTGATGAACTTGTGATTTCAGGATTGCAATTAAAAAGAAAATTAAATATTAGCCATTTATGTTTATGTCAAGCTTTCAATATTTAAAAAATATTTTATTCATGTTTCTCTTACCTTTACAATTGTTCTGTATAGGAACTGAAAATTCTCTATTTCCTATTAGTGAAATATGATCAGGCTATAGTTTGAGGAACCACATACAGAAACCCATTTCCTTATAGAATTGAATTCCCATCTGGAAAGAAAGACGTCTTCTTTTCAGAAGAATGTTCCTTTACTTTCATCAACTTTCTCAGTGGCTTATTTTTGTCATGGATATGTTATTTGTTTAACTACATAGATGCTATTATTTTATGCTGTATTGAGGTATTTTTTTATCATTGAGTTCTTAAGAAGAAAGCCAAAACTGTTCAAATTATTCTCAGTTTCAACATTACTGTAAATTCCAAGTCCAATGTCTTTACTGAATGTCAAAGTAAACTCTTAGCAGCGATCCCTTCTAAAAATAGAAAGAAAGTTGAGTACTTTCAACATATAATGGCACAGGATAAACATTCACATTCCCAAAGTGAAAAGCAGGAATAGGAAGCAATCAAACCAAAGCAAAAGCAAAACCCTGCCAGACAAACATTTATATCATTCAGCTCCATATGCTGCACTTGGGACAGGCTGTGGCTGAGATGTTAAATACAGAGCTTGAGCACGCCCAGCCCTGCAATGCTGCTGGGTACAGGCCACATGATCTCTCATCGTGCTGACTTCGCTCAACTCCTGTGGTTTTTCTCAGCAGATGTTCCACTCACCTGTCATCTCTAATTTCTAGGGGTTTCCACTGTACTTTTGGATTCATAAAATGTCCTCTCACACACTTTTAGAACAGACTGTGACACTGTCATATATTTTTCTTTGGCTTCTCTGTCCTTCCTCTGGTCAGGCCTCTGTGCTTTCATAAATTTTGCATTCTGCATGCCTGAAAGAAAATCCAGCACTTTGTAGATGATGCAGTGTTAGCTTCACTTGTCATAAATTTTTACCAAGAGAGCAAAATGATAACCAGAATGTATTCTGTATGTCTTAATTTACTCGAAACTATAGAAATAGCAAAATTATGCTATAATGATACAATGAAGTTATTCATTCCCTGAGTTTGCAAGGGTTTCCTGTGAGTGTGTAAGAGATATTAATTAAGGCCTAACATGACTTCCTTGGAAGATAGAAATATTTTTATACTGATTGGGTTGCTCCTTATATGCATGTCTACATTTATCAAATGCATTGATATATCCACTTAAAATGAATGAGTTTTAGTTAAATAATTTCACAAAGAGATTTTATAAATGAAGTTGTGAATATATGAATATGTTGCCTAAATATCTTATATTTAGAGATTTTTCTTTATTATTTTATCCTAAAGTTTTATGAAATGATGTGCTTTTTCAGGCCACCATGATTTATTAATATTCTTTTAAGTTTATTGAGGTTATTTTTCTGTCACTATCATACCACCTATTTTATAGCAGCCTAATGTACTCAATGATACTTAAAAGATCAGTTCAAATGATGAAGAATAGCATTTTTTTTTATTTTTCAGAACTGGGGATTCAACTCAGGCCCTTGCGCTTGCCAGGGAAGTGCTTATTCCACTTAGCCATCTACCCAACAGTTCAAATGATGAAAAGAGATTCTATAACATCTGTTTGATGTTACTATGCATTTGACAGCACACAAGATGAGAGACTATACATAGCCATTTAGTGGCATTCAAAAGGTAAAAGCAATCTATCTGGTTCCATAAACAAATGCAAAATTGATTAATTTGAATTTCCCTGAAATCTTCTCTCTGCTAATCCTGATTTGAGCACATGACTGATCTGTGTGGCTAGTTGGGTATGCAAGCTCGACATACCAATGTAAATCTCATACTTAAATTTTTTCACATCTATTAAAAGGCTCTACTTAATTGCTCCAGTTTATTTCTCCAGTAATATAAGCTTAAAATAATTTTAAAGGCAAGAATTTTGGAGATTTTGAATGTAAATGTATGAGTATTGACCTTTCAGGACATTTTTACTTTTTAATAAGTGAATAATTACTTTTTATTTTGTGTTAAATGAACATTTTTAACATCAAATATATCTAATTTTATTATATGCTTATTATATAAAATATGTGGCGAGTGTGGGAAAGACTTTGGTTGGTTTTTTTTGATACCTGAAAAATGGTGTGATTCTGTAGGATAGGTCTTTAAAGGTACAAGGAGTGCTTTAGATGAAGGGTGAGGATCTTTGTACTTGTCAAGGTGATATCTTTATTTTACAAGAAGCTGCAGTCTTGAGAGACTGAGATCCTCCTAGTCCCAGAAATATTTACTGCAAGTCTGGAAATTTTTACTTTTCATTACTGTTTGCCAGCTCTTCTCCAAGAACACTTGCAATCAGTGTCATTACTGCAGAGATCTTGATCAGTAATTTGAGGATGAAGCCAAAATGTATTTTTCTCAAACTGAACAAAAAAGGTGATGCAATTTTTGGTGTAGAACTCAGATTGAAAGTGAGGTTGTGCCATGTAAAATTATCTAAATTGTGTCTTTAAATATTGGTTTAAGTCTGTAATTTATGTTCAACTATTTTTCAGTCTTTAGGAAAACTTTGGATGTTCATGATTTAGATATTGTTTAAGTAACACACTCAAATGACTTGAGGCTTACTTTTAAATCAGAAAAATCATTCTTCTATGTTATCAAACCATATCCAATTTTCTGAATTCTCCTACTTTGATTTGCTGATGGAAAAATATAAAATGCAAAGCATGGTACATGAGGCCCTTTCCATTTTCATGACAATGAAGGTGAAATAATATCAAAAGGCAGAAACCATCTTGAAACAATAACAAAAAATTGGAAATATAATCTCTGACTAAATATAAAAAAATTCTGATGAGTAATATAAATTCATTTGAACCCTTTTGCTTGAAAGACAGGAACTTCAGGTTGGTTCATATAAAAAGTTAAAAATGAGGTGCATTAGGTTTCAGACAAGAGGACTTAAACATGCAAACACATATAGGAGCATGTTAACAATCTCAATGTTCTATTGACTGCTTCCCTCCACCTTTTTTTGATTCTCATCTTGCACACATTCATTGTGAAAAGCCAGCCCAGCATTCAGTTACAGGATGTGTCACCTTATTGCCTCATCTCTTAATGTAAAGGTTTACCTAAATCTATTTTAGCTAACACATACGACATAAATTGTACACATATTAGTGGGATACAAGTTGATATTTTTATATATATATACATTGTATAATGTTCAAATCAGTTTAAGTGAACTGGTTTCAAAAATATAATTTCTCTGTGGTGAATATATTTAAATTGTGTCTTCTAAATTTCTGAACTCACTTAAATTTCTGAGTGAAGGGCTGGCCAGATAGATCAATGGACTAAAGTGCCTGCTTAGGCTGGGTTTTGATCCCAGGCATGCCATGTCAGCCCTGCCTCTGGGGCACGCTGACACAGCAATTGAGACTGGGTGGGGTGGCACATTCCTGTAATCCCAGCATTTGAGATGCTGAAAACAGGAGGATCACTAGGAGTCTGATCTGTATAGTGAGACCTTGTAGACCCTGTACTAAACACAAAAAGAAAAAAAAATAATAATTCTGAGTGAAACAGTAGAAAGATCAGAGTTCAGGTGTGTGAAAAAGAAAGAAGACAAAGGACAAAACATGAGGGGAGAGGGGACAAATAGGAAATCAGGAAGGGTTACTTACATCTGTCCAGAATTTAATTTTGTTGATGAGGACTAAAGTACTCAGAATGGGCTGGGGAGATTGCTCAGCGGCATTATTGCCTGCCTGGAAAATACAAGGTCCTGAGTTTGATCCCTGGTCCTGAAAAAAATTGAAGTAGTCAGAGTTTGCTAGTGAGACAATAGGAATAATCAGCCTCTTACAAATGCTAGAAACTATATGTATAGCCAACTTTCCTATTTTAAAATTAATTATACTTATGGATACAATTTAGGTATACATAATTCTTACATGTATTATAGGGAATTTGCTCCTTGATATGGCTTGATTCTTTATCCCCATTCACCTACTCTTCCCTTCTTTCAATAACCAGAAACTTGGGCATTATTTCTTGAGTACTTGACTATTTCATCTAGTCCTGATTTTACACCTGTCCAGATATTTACCTGTTTTGTATGTTAGGTTTTTTTTTTTAATACTTACTTTGTACAAACCTGTCTTTTTTCCTAATTTTTTGCTTCATATTTTGGAAACTTATAGACAAGAGACTTCAAAAACACAAAAATTAATATTTTTATGTTATTTTTTCTGGGTCTAACCCTCAATGATAGAAAAATCATTATATTTTATTTTATTTTGGTAATTTTATTTTGATTTTTTTCTCCTAATAATGAAGAACAAACAACTATGCTAATTATTTTTAAAATGCAAGCTTGTTAAAAATGTGTGAATTAGACCTAACCTTTGCCTTCAAAAAAAGTATATGCTAGTGAGAAAAAATGTGTTAAAATAAAACCAGAAAAGCAAAGAGAATCTATTAAATACGCCAAGATAGAGCCTGGAGAGCATCAAAGAGAAGTGATGATTTTGCTCTGGTTTAGAGAGGAAAGCCTGTTAACAGTTGAGCCTTGATATGGAAGAACAAAGAGCATTATGACTTACCATTTTTGCTGAATGTTTAGAATCCTAACTGTGGAAGGTGTATTAAGGTACCTCCATGCAGTTTCAAACTTTGTTCAGTTATACGACCACCCTTCTTGTCTTGCTTTCATTGTAGTTATGGGTTGTGTAATCCATCTAGCTAATTGGGAAGCTGATTGAAAGTTTGAGTCCAACCTAAGCTGTTTCAAAATTTTAGAAGAAATTAATTGACTTATTAATTAACAAAGGGCTGCAGATATAGCTCAATGTGAAGGCCCTGAGTTTAATTCTGAGAACCATAAATTTTTTAAAAAATGAAATAGCCTACCTAATTACATTGGATGACAAATTTAAAGAAAAAGAACAGAAATAAAGTTAGATATCTTCTCATAGAAAAGGCATGACCTTCTGATTCTTTTTGGCCTGCTACAGTGAACTATTGTCTAACCAGGGGCTTAAACAATTAAAAAAAACTTTTTTTCTTTTTCAGAATTCTAGAGGCTGGAAGTCCAAAATTAAGTTCCAACCTACCTAGGCAAGGGATTGAGACAGATAGAATGAGCAAGTTTTGATACTTGTTCTATTAAGGACACAGACTTTTACTACCCCTTTAATCATAATTGTCTTTTAGAGGGCCTCTGTCCAAATAGCTGTTCTTCAACTTGCACACTGTAGGGGACACAGACATGCTCTGTGGAACAATGCTCGGAACAGCTCATGGTGAGGAAAGGACTAAGTCAATCTTATTGGTAGATGAAGCAAGTTTGGGTTTAGTTTCTAGTTTAGTTAGGCTGACTCCCTTACTAGTGTCATTTTAAAACTTTCCCTAAAGTGGTACTTGTCAGCTTAGCCATATAGGAGATCCTCGGTTGCCTTTGCACGTCACACAGAGCCTGTGCAGTGTGTGGGAAGGACGGCTTGCTGGGCCTGTGCAGGCAGAATAGAAACTGGCTGTGTGTGTTGGGTCGTGCCCCAAGCCTACTGCAGCTGGGAGAGTTCTTTGGATATGAAGGCAGCTCTTATCCTGGGTTAGGTGAAAATGTGAGTGCCTTAGGAGAGTCTTTCACAGAGCTTCTACCACACACCAAAACTTGGATTGTATTTCTCAAGGATTTTTCATAGCTCTCTTTGCCTGCCACTGGTTCTGGAGAGCTACTGCATTGTATTTATAGCAAGACTATTAGATTTTGAAAAGTTCATCTCATCACTCTTCTTCTGCCCTTGTCTTCAGTGAACTGTTGCTAGGCATTTAGTGGCCGCCTGTAAGAGAAATGTGATGCATGCAACTAGATTTGTCATGTGCTGGGCTACAGCTTTTGAGCTTACACGCAGTCATTATGTGTTTAATGAATGTTTCTGTTCTTTCTTAGGAAGACACCTCTTTTCCTTTTGCATCACTGTTGTCCTAGGCAGAGGTGGATCTACGAATCACAACTTTAGATGCCATTCAAGTCTCTTTTGTTGTATAGGTGGCTGTAATGTCTTCTTACATACTTCTGCCTCTTACTAAAAACCAAGAATGATTTCAATGATTTTAGTAGAATAATAAAACTATTTTTTAAGTTTTATTCATATAAAATTATAATGTGAGTTTAAAGAATACATTTAGAGAAACTAAACTTTTACTGTTGGAAATTTTCTGTGTACATGAATGATTATACAGACACATTTAGCTTATATATTTTATAAAATAAAAAGAGAAAGTAATTTTTGAATATTCTTATAAAACAATATTATAAGAATTAAATTCCAAATTTTAAAGTTAAAATTATTTTTATACTTCAAAATATCCTGTGGTATAGGAAAATAGTATGTCAAAATGGGATAGTAAAGCAAGAATTCATGATATCAGAAATGTGACAGACTTAAAATGGAAGAAATTTTAAAAATGTATAATCAATGTTTAACAAATACACATCGTAATGAATTATTTAGAAGAATATTAAGCACTGTGTTCTAGATGTGGAGTTTCAGAACTTTACAAATTAGAAAACAATTTTTTAGTAGAGATGAGCTATCAGGGGAAGCAGATTAGTAATGCAATTTATTTCCTCACCTCTGCAACAATCCCTGTTCCATAAACTCTCAGGAATAAATATAACTGAAACAGCATATTATTGGTAAAAAGTAAATAGTTAAGTCAGCCTTGTGATAACAACCACTCTAAACCTGGAGGCCAATCATTGAGTAATTAAACACCATTGGATATGGTACATGTGACTTACTCAGCACAGGAAATCTTTATTGCAAACATATAATATATCAAGAGATTAGAAAAATGAAGTTCATACTTTGAACTAAATTGTTTTGAAGAAAGTATTTGAATATATATAAAGTGCTCCCAAGGGGTTAAGTAACATTTTATCCAAGTGACAAAAATAATGAAGGAAACAATTAACAAATATTGCTTACCAGATAATAGAGATCATAATAATTATTTTAAGGTAACATATAAATAGTTTTATTAAAAAATCACTTTTGTGTCTTTGTTGGTGAGTGGGTGTGTGACATTATGAAATATTATTATGCTACATGTTTATCTAGGAATTAAGATTTGATCCTTCCAAGAAAGTGATTTTTCACTATAGATTTGATGCACATAGAGAAGTCTTCTATACAAAAGTGAAAAATAAAACATCAATAAACCCCAAACCTGGAAGGAACCTGATACAAATACATTCATTTAAAAATATGTGATGAGGAGGAAGATGTAAATCTAGAAGTTAGATATAAGTGGACAGCGAGGTGTCATATCCCATATTTAATTTTATTTTAAAACAAAGGGATTTCATCACAAGGTCTTGTGCATGATTTATCCACACTTGCAGGAAATATCATCTGTCTACTCAGTGCGAATTGCCTTAGAATGGAGGAAAAAAAATATGGAGACCAATTAAGATAATATGTAATTGGCCTATATTAATGAAATAATCAGTATATGTTTTCTCCCAAATATTGGCTTCTATTTATTAGATCCTTTACTTCTTTAATATGTCCACTCTCTAAGCTGTGGGTCTATCACTTTAGTGATTTTTCAGCTGTACTCCAGGGTCTGTGCTCTGCTGACAGGATTGTGTAATTTAGTGCCAGAGTTTCCCACTACTACATTTTAGCGATGCAACCCAGGACAACTTAACTTCTCTGTGCTTCAGTTCCCTTTTAATTTTTATCTGTTTAATTAATTTGTTTAGTTTTGTGGCACTGGGGATTGAACTTCGGATATGGCACTTGCCAGGTAGGCACTTATGTCCCTGAGCTATGTCCCTGGCCCAATATGTCCATTCTCATCAACTAATGAAGATACATTGCAACTTACCAGAACACTTATAATAATTTGAATTGTTTCCAAACATCCAATCTTTCTACTCACTAATGCTTTGCCTATATTTGTGGCTGATGGAATCTTCTTGAAACATAAACAGTTAAATCAGACCATTCTTTTCCCTTCTAATCTTTACCATCTTTATATGTGAAAACACAAAGAAGCTGACACCTTTGTCTAATTTAGTCTGATGTGCTCCACAACTTTTTTTCCTGTTCACCTGTCACTTATTCGTTTTTTCAACAGCATTCTCTTCTTCAGCTCAGAGCCCTTTGAATATGTATACTTTTCTCTCTGGAGTACTTTTCATATATCTTTTATAATATTCCTAGATAATTTCTATTTATTTATCATGTACATCACATAATTGGGACACAAAAGTTAATGTTTTTTCTCTGTTTCAGGATAAGATCAATTGCTTCAGTATTCAACTGAAAATAATTGTGTTTTCTTATTTACATATAAAAATCAAGAAAGTGAGGTTGAGGTCATATATATCTTCCTAAATTCAGTATTCTTGGAAGAAAGGTAGTTATTTTGATAAGTATTTTTGATTTTTTTGGAATGCAACAATGGATATTATATTGCATATTGTTATATTCAAATTAGTTTTTCAGATTACAAGATATAAGCATGCAAGATTATTGAAATAAATAAATAAATAAAAAGAAGAAAAAAGCATTTACTGTTCTTTACAATATACCCATAGAAATCAGCAGTACAATTATTCAAGCTATAGTGTGTATATACCTATCCACAAGTATTTATGGAATTAACATGTTTGGACAAGAATTAGTATATACATGAAGGAACGAATAATACAATTTATTCAGTAAAATACACCTTGTGATATCAAGCATCAGATTATTATTGATTTCTGTAAAGAGGCACCTTCTGCACATGCACTTAACTGAAAATCATAAAAGAAGTACAAGGGGTAATGAAAATATATGGGAAATATTTAAATAAAAATATTGCATTTAAATACATTGCCATTAATCTCCCTAACATAATCCCCATATCTTGGAATACATTTGTCCCATTGTGTTTGAAATGATATTTGCCACTTTCTCAGGCAGTTCTAAAGGTCCTATTTAGAGAGTGTCTTTATAAGGTGAAATCAAACAGCCATGAATGCAGCTGCTATCATAAAAGGGAAGCCAGGATGATCAAAATATCAGTGTGTCTTCATTTACCTTGCTCACCTTATCTGCAACTGTGTGACTTCTTACTTTTTCAGCATCCAAATACACATTCAAAATATTTTGAATTCATTCACGACATCTAAGAAGTCTAAAAAAGTGCAGTTGTAGACACAAATTAAGGACTTCAAGAACCACTTCAGGGGCTGGGGAGATGGCTTAATAGAATAAGTGCTTGCTTGGCAAGTGCAAGGGCCTGAGTGCAATCCTTGGTTCTGAAAAAAACAAAAAAAAAACTGCTTCAGTAATCAAAGTGAGGCAAGATATTTGGGTGGGGATTATTTGCAATGTATCTTGCACTGCAACATTTAAAAAATGTAAACATTCACTGTATTTTTCAGTCATACCTCTTATGTATCTTTAAAAATTTAAATCTGTTTATAATTAAAATTGAAGTCTAACTCTATATACGTAAATACTAAATATATCAAACTATATATTCAGTTTAAACATGTCATAAAAATTGGAGTTATTCACAATTTAGAAATGTGGAATCAGCACTACCCACCTGAGATGCTTTTTGTGTTTTGCTGAATATTATAATTCTGAGCAAGTATTTTATCCTCTTAGCAAGGTGAATGCTTCCTGTCAGGCAGTCATCAACCACTACCACCCTCATTTGGAAAAACTGAAAATGGTCCTGTGAATGATTTTAAAGTAATAAAAATTATTTTATTTAAGAATGAGTGAATCAAGCTAGTATTTTAAATTTGTAACTCTCTGAGTTATGTTTGCCACTAGAATAATGGTATCAACTTTAAGGCACAGAGAATGGAACATTTCTCAGATAGGTTCTGAGAGCAGGGTTTGGAGGTGCAGTGCCAGAAGAGATAGCTGAAATCATGCATACTAAATGCAAGCTTTTGTACCTGGATATATGTTAATATATACACTGGCTATTGAATTAAAGTCAAGCAATGAATAAAAGTCAAGACAAGTGATACAGTTGGTTTGAAATTAGATTGCAGCAACATAATCCTGGCTATCTTAGCTGTGAGCAGTAACTGATTCTAACATTACAGCCTACCCACCTTGTCTGCCATCACTTTCTGGTATTGAAGATTGTGAGCCATGGTACAAGAAAGAAACACCCATTCGAGGCCAAAATGCCCAAAACAGTAAACCCCTGACTTAAAATGAACTCTGTTTCAGGAGATTGTTTCTTTTTTCCATTTTAAAAATTAATTTTATTGAGAAACAAATAGCAGTGAGACAGTTTACCATCCAGCAGAAAAGTGTAAAAATGAAGTATAAAAACTAAAGCCATATTAAGATGCTGAGTTGTAAAAGGCTCAAGTCAACAACTTCTGACATTGTCAGTCCTATGGATAATCCACTACTATTATGGATTACTAGCTATATTCAATTATTTTGTTGAATTCAGGAGACTGTTGGTAAGTGGGACTTGTAAATCTGACAAAGAAGTCTCATATAACTTTGACACATGTGTACAATGTAAAGCATAGAAAGATCACACACAAACAAAAGTTATATAAATGAACTATTTTCACTTTTATAGTTATAGTATCTGGATATGGTAAGGGAGCTCTGTAATCTACATCTGTGACTTGTACACATCTATGAATGTGCCTAATATGAGGTCTGTTCATACCTGTGAATGTTTGCTACTGAATGTTTGCTAGTGAAAGAAAATCACTCTCAGTAGAGGGAAATCAAGAACTAGACTCAAAGATTTAACATAAAGCTATAAATATTTATTCTTAGTCACTTAAATATTTGTTCTATTTTAAAAATATGGGCATGGTGGCATATACCTCTAATCTCGGTATTAGGGAGGCTGAAAAAAAGAGGATCACTGAGTCAGTGCTGCATAGTAAGACCCTACACCAAAAACATACAAATAAATGAATACATAATTATGGTAACTTTATTTTGTGTTATGTGTACCATGCATTTGTTATAGATTGTGTGAGAATTCTAGATAACCCTATTTATATCACAGCATCAATGTAGAAAGAGAAAAGTGGAGATAGAAATTGTGTTTGGATTCACTAATATTAAAACAAGGAATAAACACCCTTGATAATTATTCAAGTTAACAAATTATAGTAACTGAAATGGTTTTCATTAATAATGATGAGTGGGTTCTAGGCAAGCACAGAACCTTAAGTTTGTCCTTGTATAGATTACTCTTTCCACTTACATTAACATTTATAGCCAATAAGATAGCTTTTGATGTGAATAATTTATTGCTGGTTATCTGCTCTTGCATGTATCAATAAAGTAAGAAAGAAGTAGAATTAAATGAGTTTTATAATTTAAATGACTCATGAATCAAAAATAGAGTCAGTATGAAAGATAACACCTAAAGTGATTTCTAAACATTTTATTTTTGAATATAAATACCTTAGCAAAGAAAAATAATTCAAGCAAAATACTCATCTTACATATTTTTTAAAAACCATGATTTGCAAAAATCTTGATCAATGGGGCTGGTGAGATGGCTCAGTGGTCTAAAGCACCTACTTAGAACAAGCTAAGCTAAA
>NDGM011240108.1:357-11748 GCA_002564305.1 Octomys mimax | reverse complement strand
ATGCCCTTCCGGCATCTCTGGTGCCTAGGACCTTCCTTGTACACTGCTTTCCACTGAAGGAAAGTGGCTTTCCTCACCATGCCTCCCATCATGTCACAGCAACCTTGGCCCCAGCTGGCTGCACCCTGAAACCTATGACACTGTGAGATAAAATAGACCCTTCCTCCCATATGCATCCTCCCAGGTATCTGGTCACAGAGACAAAAAGCAGATCAATACAGTGCCCACAGAAGCAGGCTATGGAGCAGTAAGGACCATCTGTTTCCTCCTCCATCACTCAGGGCAGGTTGTTTGAAGGGTTCCATTTGTAGATCTTATTGTGTTGGTGAAAAAATTCCTTGAGCCATAGGGAGTTAATAAAAACAGTCTTTTCTGGCAGGCTTCATCATGCAAATAGAGAGAGACCTAGTCATGGGACACCAATAACCACATCATATAATCATAAGCAGGATATTTTTAAATTCTTCAGGCCAAAACTTCAAGTGATGGGAATGACTTGTTCAGCACTGGCTTGTGCATTCTGAGAGAGCTTATGGAAACCTCACAGGCAGGCAGTTCTCATTTCCTCCACCTACTTCTCTTGCACTAATAGCTTTCCCCAGCCCAAGCATAGGAACTGATGGAGAATTTTCTTACAGCATGCTGGGAGAAAAAGAAAACAAATCACATCCAGTTCATGGGTGATTTAGCTCCACATGATGCTTTGAATTGACAATAGCCTGATGGTTCTCTAGAATAGTCCAAAGTAGCCATGGTAAATGAGCAGAGCTTTGAGTAATATATGCAATTATCTCATTTATATGGAGGAATTGTAATCTGAAGTTACATTTATACTTGGGAATTGGCCAACAGTTTCAATGCTTCTAAACTGCTTGTGGGAATGATTTTAAATGACTAGGAAGAAAGATTTAGGGAAAATGCTTGTTGCATTACTTTCTTATTGTAACTGTGTCACATTTTACCAATTTAGTTGGGGGCTTAAGACAACAAGAATGTATGATTTTACACTTTGGGAGGCCAAAAGTCTAAAATGGATCTCAGTGTTCCAATATCAAGATGTTTCTAAGGCTGCTTTCCCGTTTGTGTGATGTAATGGTCATCTTACTATGGAGACACAGTCATGGGTTTATTTAGGCTTATGGTTTCAGGGGTATCAGTCCATGAATGTTGGGGCAGTGTCCAGGCAGAAAATGCATGGCGGGGCAGGCTGCTGAAGCCAAGGAGCCACACTGTAGCAGCTAGGAAGCAGAATGCATGCAGGGAGGTGACCAGGAAGGAAAACCCACTTTCCAGCCACTGTCTCAGTGACTCCCCTTTTTTGACCAGGCCTCCTCCCCTCCTAACCAGGTGCTTAGCTACAGATTCTTTGGCAGATAAACATACTCATGAGATTGAGCCTTTTGAGCTCCCACCTATGAACACATGAGACTTTTGGGAAACATTCTCAATCTTAACCATAATAGATGGTATAAGGAACAATTTGTTTCTTTATCTCTTCCGGTTCCAGAGAATGCCAGTATTCTTTGTCTTATAATGCTCTCCTGCTTTCTAAGACAGAAATGGCCAGAGAAACCTCTGTCTTATGACATCACTCTGAGACTCTCTCTTCTTTCATTTATACAAAAATGATTGTGATAATATTTGGGCCTACCTAATATTAAATGTTTACCTAAAATTGTAAACATTTTACAATGATTTTGGCATCTTGAGGCCAATTGATTAGTCTTTTTATTTTGATCTGGAACATTATTTGTTCCTTTTTGTGTATTCTGAAATATTCATAAGAAGCAATGTTTAGAAAATACACCTTTCCACAGGTGGGAGTAGTAGGGTATTGCTGGTATTATTCTCCCTGATATCCATTTGAGCATTCCTGTGAAAATGGGAATAGTACAATGAAATGTTGGGTTCTCCTTTCCACAACACCAAAGAGCTTCTGATGCACAAAGGTGGTCCTTCCCTGGGGGTCACCAGCCAGTATGCTGAGCCACCCTGGGTTTTCAGGAGAAAAGCTTACTCAGTAAGCTTGCTAGCCCTGTTAGACTATGTCAGCACTTCTGTTGTCATTTCTGTCTGCACATTCAAACTTTCCTTACTCTTTCTGCATGATTTTAAAAAGTTTCTATAATGAATATTCCATCATTTTAACATAATACGGTGATTAAGATATTAGGCTTGGGAATCAGAGAAACTTGTTTGAATCATGACTACTTAAAAAGTGATGAACTATGAGAATATATTTAAATGCTCTGGTTATTAATTAGGGTGTAAAACAAAATAAACCTGAGTATTAAGTTGAATATGTAAGTGTATGGGAAATTGATGGTACTTGGTATAAAAATGTCATCCTGTCCTTAGGTGATAACTTTGTACCATAGTCCTAAAAGCACTGACAATCTTTCGACGAGGAGGATCTTTAAGTGATAGGGTAATTACATGGAGGAAACCCCCAAATATTCTTCATGATCATATTTTTCCTGATCTTTATATTTCCCATGTTTAGTATTTGTATAACAACCACAACCAGAAAAATGTTATAATTTTTGTTTGACTAAATTTTCATGAAAAAATATTTACTTTTAATTTGGTTTAATTTTGCTCCCAGAGTTTGTCCTGATAAAATTACATATAGTCTTCCTGAAAGACAGGCAGTGATGGTGCCTAACTGCTGTGTCAATGGATGCAGTGGGGACCTTCCAGGGAGCACAAGGCTCATAGTCACAGGTGGTCCTGGACAATTCTAAGGCTGTTACGACAACAGCAGAGATGCCTGGGCAAGAGCAACACACGTGCGTGGTCCAGTCTGTGCCCTGGATGTCTGGCGGGGGGAGGCCTTTAAGGATACGAATGGAACGCAACTGTGGAGACAGTGGGTGCCCTCCTACATGGCGGCCTTTAACCAGGCATAGACCTTTACAGCACGAATGATTTAATTACAGAGTAAAATGCTGAGCACTTTGAATATAAACATGAAATGCTGTGTAATTGATTTGACACAGTCTAACTCTGGAGCTGCTTCTGAGTATAGCTGTTTTTTAGTTATGGCCTTCTATAATCTGTCAAACTCACTATGGCCAGTTCAAGAAGTATCAGAGTGGGGCCAAAATCAACAACTGTAGAGTTAGATGTAATTTCTCAATACTATAATAATTAATATTAATGACTAACACAGAAATACAACCTTTACTTTTCTTGTTGCACCAAGACATTAATTAAATTGATTTCCAAAACTGACTAGCATGATGAACAGCCTTCTATTAGTAAAAGAAATAAAACTTCACTCTGCACATTCTATATGGCCACAGCAATGATTCATCTGCATAGAAGAGTCTTTCTTACATGAGAGTGAAATAAGAAACAAAATAAAATTTTAATTATATGTTATGGACAGTGTTGGACTTATCAAACACAAATCCTAGAAGGCTGATGTGGTCTTGGCAGAGGCCTTATTTTCTATTTCCCTTAGTCTTCCTTCTTCAAAACTGTGAGGCTTTTATAGATGAGTGGGTACAACTAGAGACCATACTCATGAGTGAAACAGATGAGGCCCACTTGTGTAACATCACACTGTTTCACTAGCATCAGAACCTGAAAGAGTAAATAAAATCTGAAAAAAAGAATGGATACTGTGAAAAGGAAAGAAACTGTTCAAAGGGAGGGCACAACTGGGAAAAGGGAAAGGAGAAAAGAAAGGAGGTAAAAAGAAATATGTATACAAAGGCTGGTCAAATAGCTCAGCAGACTAAAGCACCTGCAAGCAGGCGCAGGGGCCGGGGTTCAATCCCCAGGCCTGCCGTGATGGCCCCGCCCCCAGGGCGTGCTGAGACTGCAATTGAGACTGGGAATGGTGGCGCGCATCTGTAATCCCAGCTCTTGGGAGACTGTAAACAGGAGAATCACTACGAGTCCAATCTAGTAGTGAGATCCTGAACACCCTGTAGACCCTTCCCTAAAATATTATGTATATATATGTGTATATATATATATATATGTATATTTGGATATAAATACAGCATATCTTGGATAATTGTACTGCTGATTTCTGCTTGTTTAGTGAAAGGAGCTGTTCATGCTTTTTTTTCCTCCTTAATTTCTTATAATTTTTTGATCAATTTTGCAACCTAAATCTGGTAATCTGAACAACTAATTTGAAGACAGCAACGTACAATATGGCAACCATTATTGAATTCCTATAATTTCACTTAGTGAAATTCCGTATTGCTTCTAATGTTTTAATTTCTTACTATATTTTTTTAAAAAATGAGTTATTGAAATTTCCTGTGTGTGCTTCTTCAGAATGTGCCGGATACGAATATTGTCTTAAAGTGAGTCAACTTCGAGGAATTAAGTGATGCTAGGAGTAAGTCAGTGACACACACACGTTATCATTCGATTTGGGGGATTCATTCAATATGTCATAATTTTTATATTACAGGCTAGCTAGATAATTTATGCCTTTCAATTGATAATAGTATTCTTAGTGTTTGAAGTTCTGCCTGCACTCCAGATAATCACTGTGAAGGGCAATTCAGGTAAAACACATCTATTCATTTGGCCTTTTTGAGGTAGCGCCTGGCATCCTCTGCAGCCTGGCCACGAGCTCACTCTGTAGCTTATGCTGGTCTTGAACTCACGTCCATCCTCCTGCCTCAGCATCTCGAGTACCGGGACTTACACCCATCTCTAGAATAACTTTAATCTGGCCATTGTCTGAATCCTATGGAAACCACCTTTTTTTCTTCACTTTGAAAGTCTAAACAGTCCCTGTTTTCATTATCTTCTAAATAGCAAAATGAAAACAAAAGGAAGATAATATATTTAATTAACATGAAGTAACATCTTGTTTAGGTGACACTAAAGTAATTACTGATTTGGCCAGTGAGTGAGGATTCATTTATTTATTTTTATTTTATTTTATTTTTGGCGGAACCTGGGATTGAACCCAGGGCCTTGAGCTTGCGAGGGAAGCGCGTATGCCACTGAGCCGTCTCCCCAGCCCCAAGTGAAGATTTATTATTGGGCTTGAATTTTTCTCTTCATAATAAATAGTTAAAATAAAAATTTCAACATCAAACTCTACTTTTTTAACCATTAAAATGACTGACATTGAATTTGAATGCACTGTTTTTGAAAACAGAATTTCTCTACTATAGGACAAACTTTCACAAAAATATTCCTTATTTTTTTCTAAACCTGTTTTGCTTCTAACTAAAACCTTTATTTTGGGGGCCAGCGAGATAACTCAGTGAGCTAAAGCGTTGAGGGGACCCTGCTGGCTGCCGGACTGTAGGGCTGAGATCAGTGGGGCAGCCCAGCGCATGCACACGCCTGCCTCTGCTCCAGGTCTCAGGCACAAGGGCTAGCACATAGCTCCAAAGCGCTGATAATACAGTATTTGTTTTCTTCTGTCAGCATTTCTCTGAAGCCTTTCTGGCACTCTCTGCTTTCACTGTCCTTTTGGTTCATTCTTTCCCCTTTTCTTTGTTCTTTTCTGCTGTCAGTTAAATACAGCCTCAGTATAGACACTGAACAATTTCAAAAGCTACAGGTAGTAAAGTGAGTAATTGACACACATCCTTAGTTGTGTATTCTGAACAGGCTGAATCAATTGCCTTGAGACACTGGTGTTCCCTACACTACCTGTGCCACCCTTTCACGAGTCTCTGAGATGGGCAGTCTATGCCTCAAGCTTCCCACTCTTCTTGGTAAGTCTTTACCCTCCAACTCTCACTAAGAAGGAAAACAATATCTGGATTACTAAAGTTTTAGGAAACCTTATTAACAAACATATCTATTTGGTGGCTAAATGCTCTTAGAATATTTTTTTCATGCATAACTTACACAACTTCAGTTTTTGTAAGTACAGGAAGTTGGCAAGATGACGGAAATGAGTTGTTAAGTGCACAAATGGACTTCATTTTAACAAAGAGTCACAGGAATAACTTCAACTGGCATGATTAATTTTAGTAACATCAATTCACCATTCTAAAAACAAAGTGTATAGAATATCTTTTCATACAGTATGAGCAAAAAGACAGTACTATTTTGCTATCAATATATTTATCCATATGAGTCATTTTAAAAGAAAATTTTTTTCATAAACTTGGAATGTCAGAGAGGGTTTTTTAAAAAAAACTTTTAAATAAATTAATAAATATATTGAGTCCCAGACTCATTCTATGGTATCTTGGGCTCTTTCTTAGTGATGCACTATATTGTAACCTTATGACCTGGTACCCTTATATTTATAGGACATGAAGAAATAATAAGTAGAAATAAGACATGAAAATACATGTTTTCTGAGGTACACATTAAAACGAGTAAATCCAAATGAAACTTTTCATATCCACTTTTTTCTGTAGGCAGATTTTTCACAGTATTTTGCTGAAGAAAATCTATGGTAAAAAGAGCAACAAAAAGCTAAAATATTTATCTCAGCTTCTATATTATGGGCCAGTTTGCAGAAAATGATTCTGGAAAATATTTTAAATTCCAGACTACTTGTTTTAAAATAAATATTTGCTAAACTGGGTTACCAAAATTTCTCAGCATCTATGTGGTTTTCACAAGAACCAGCAAACGTAATGTTTTAGACTTGTACGGAAAATTGTTCAGCAATTCAAATATTCCCCAACAGGCTTTTTATTACAATATCTAGCCATAGTTATTTACATTTAAGTTTCATACAGTTCTTGTGATTTTATTCCAAGATTTTATTAATTAATTTTGTGCTTGTGCAGTGAGAGATTTGGATTATTAGCCACATATGCAAGGAAACATAGTAAAACAGTTAACAAGTGACCTTAGAATTTTTTAATCTAAATATGATACCTAAATATTTTATATTTTTATTCTATGTGGATGTCAGAACTGTTGTGTTATGCATTAACCATTTTTCCTTAGTGAGGGATCATATTTTAAAAGAAATGCCTTCATTAAATTTGAAATAGTTTATGACTGAAGAGAAATAATAAAAATATCTATGTAGGATTGGACATTCTTTCACCTTGAGGTCTATAAAATTTTAATGACTTCTGAGCTATCCAGAGTTGGAATTCTTCATTTACAGAAAGGCTGGCCAAATCAGAAGGGCACACACAGGAAATAAGATATATGCACCGTGTTTTCTCACTATTTCTTTGACAAATTGATTCACTCAACAAACTTTCACCAATTTTTATTGGAGAAGTTCTAGAATAAAGATACAAATGTAGTAAGGACTCAGAAGTACAGGAGAGTGAAGGAGATGTTTCATTACATGTTTCTCTCTCATTTCGTCTACTTTCTATGTATGGTCTCTTTGAAAATAATTATGAGAAAATTTTCTGGGAAGAACAGAACCATAGACAACTGCCCCAGTGAGAGGGATGCATAGTCTCTCCCTGGCAGGGATGAGTTCAGGATGGCTGGAAAGTGACAGAGAATTTTTAATTTTTTAAATTTTTATTGATACACAATTATGGTACAAAATGACTATACTCATGGGGAGTTGGCACATGGTCACCACACATCTTCCTTTTTGCATTGCAAAGTGAGAAAAAAATGAAGGGATATCCTGTCAAAAGCAAGAGAGTGATGGAGGTTTGAAATTAACAATGTATTCCAGAAGTGGTCACTCAACTAAAAAAATAGGTGAAGGAGGTGAAAGTGGGAACGGTGGCCCGAGGTATATCGATTCATAATCAACATGAATTATGGTGAATTTCTGCCCAAGGAGTAGTGTCAGATAGCAAAACCATGACACTCCTCACCACAATACTGGCCTTTGAAATGCATTTGGAAGAATAATTTTTTTCAAAGGGAAATAAGGAAAATAGCATTTAACTCCTCTATAGTAAAAATGGAGTTATCACAGGAATATTTATATACTATATATATGTTAAATAAACACCTTTATTATGTCAAAGCAATGTGTCCATTATACCACATTTATTTATTTATTTGATTACATATTTACTTATTATTTATTTACTTTTTGTATTTTAGGGAAGGGTCTACAGGGTGTTCAGGGTCTTACTACTAGATAGGACTTGTAGTGATCCACCTATTTACAGCCTCCCAAGAGCTGGGATTACAGGCGCGCACCACCACGCCCAGTCTCAACTGAAGTCTCAGCACACCCCGGAGGTGGGGCCAACACGGCAGGCCTGGGGGAATCGAACCCCTGGACCCTGAGCCTACTTGCAGGTGCTTTAATATGTGGAGCTATTTGGCCAGCCCTTGTTATGCCACAATTAAAAAAAAAAAATTCTCAGGGTGCTGATGGGCTGAGAGAGCTATTGTCAGACTTTTCAGTTTCATGTGTAAACGCATCCTGTATTATTTTAAGAAGCACAGCTTCTCTAAAACTACCCTCTCTTTCTCTCCAAGATTTGTAACTATGATCTATCTGAGTCCTCCAGGAAAAGAGATTTTTTTTTCTTTTACTCAAGTAAATGGATCAGAACTTGAGATAGTGAATCTCAAAACAAAAACATGGGTTTATTTCAAGATTGCCAGGTAAATGTATGTCTTTGGGAGTTATTAACTGAGGGCTGGCCAAATAGCTCAGTAGATTAAAGCACCTGCTTAGACAGGCACAAGGACTGGGGTTCGATCTCCAGCATGCAGTGCTCCCCTTACCCACAGGGCACACTGAGAAGGCAACTGTGGTGGTGCACACCAATAATCCTAGCACTTGGGAGGCTGAAAACAGTAGGATCACTATGAGCCTGATCTGTGTAGTTA
The DNA here is from genome assembly GCA_002564305.1 of Octomys mimax. Classification (NCBI taxonomy): domain Eukaryota; kingdom Metazoa; phylum Chordata; class Mammalia; order Rodentia; family Octodontidae; genus Octomys; species Octomys mimax. The sequence continues at coordinate 3,021 of NDGM011240108.1, read as the reverse complement.
GACCCTGTACTAAAAAATACAAAAAAAAAAAAGTTAACTGAAATAAAATACACAGATGTGCTTCATTTATTACGAATGAATTATTTTCCTCATGAGCTCATCAGTCCTCAGTCTGGACAGCTGAGCCGCCCTTCTCAGTGCCTCGGTCTCCTTCTAAGTGAGGAACTCTGCAAGCTCTTGGCCCCTTCGCTATCCTCCCCTCTCCTCGCCTGCTAGGTGACCAGCTTCCCTATAAATAGACACTGTCCACCAGTGGAAAACACTCCAGTCACACACACGTCTGGACACTTTCTCTGAACTCAGATCTGTTCCTTGTGCAGCTCAAATCTAACACAGTGACCCAGTGAATCATGTCGTCTTCTGTTCTGGTCTGTTTGGACATAAATTTCTGATCATTCATCCCATGAAACTTGACCCCAGGGGATAGTTTGACTGCACTCTCATTTTCTGAATAGATACAATCTATCAAGTCCTCTATCATTTGCATTTACAAAATCATAGAAAACACATCCTAACAAGCCATACTTTAACACTGTTTCCTAAGTTTTTGTAGGTCAATATGCTTTTTATGGATTCCCATAAAAGCGATCACTCTTGTCTATTTCTTCTCTATTACCACCGCACACAATTCTGCATTTCACTCCTATAACAAGATTTGTAAATTGTCTTGGTTACTCTTCTCTCATTGCTGGGACAAAATACCAGACATCCAGAACTGAGGAAGGAAAGGTTTATTTAGCTCACACTTAGTGGGGGTTTCAGTCCGTACTCGTTAGCTCCAAGGCAGAGTGGAATGTGGCAGAGGTAAGCCATTCATGGCAGCAGAAAGCCCAGGGAGGAGCAGAGGCAGCTGCAGTGAGCAAGCCCCTCTCTCTGCCCTACATAGTATCCAGGCTCTCCACCCCAGGGTGGGTGCAGCTCTCACGCTGATAATCCCAGCACTGGATTATGAGTTAATCACAAACTGTAAGCTGCCCTACAACTGTGTGAGGATTTGGTGGAACACTTAGACGCAAACCGTAGCACCAAAGTTCTCTGCTTTTAAGATGCATGTGTAGTTATAAACACTAATATACGCAGAGAAATAATATATAGTTCTATGAAATATATTCAATATTTCCCATGCCTAGAATCAAAATTCTGCATTGATATGTCTTGTTCTATGTAAAATATTAGAAAAATGTACCAGATCAAAATTACTTGGTTTGATTTTGAATTTTGCTTCTAGTACCTCCCAGTTAAGCATCCTCACACAAATTACTTAATGTCGTGTACCTAAAATACTATGTGTGTATAGTGGGGCTATTTTTAAGCATGCATTTATAGGATGGTTTTAAGTGTTTGTTGTTTATGTTTGGAAATTTAGGCAGAGACTTACTATGTGTCCCAGGCTGGCCTCCAAGTTGCATTGATTTTCCTGCCTCGGCAGCCAGGGCAGGTCTAGTGGTATTCTTCTAGTCACAAGGTTGACCCCTGCTCAACCTGCCTGCCAATGTTTGGTTGTGTTCTCAGCCCTGAGGGGACCTTTTCTGACCGCAGTCTGCAGTAGAATCCAGTGTGAAATCCCTTCCCAGTTCGACTGTCTTCTATCATTGAGCGTGTTATCTCTTCATACTATTTAACACAGCTACTGATTATTCTCATTTTTATTGTTCTCAGGTGTATTGCCTCTGTTTACCCAAGACCATGAGATTCATAATGTCAAAACCTGAACTAAGAAAGAGAAAAACGGTTTATGGAATTCCCACATTCAGCACTCAAACTCTAAGGAGATTTCCAGCTGGGGGGTACCTCAAGTTCCAGTTGCCTCTGCTACTTCTGACACAATGTTAGACATACAACAGGTTTTCATTAATGTCCTAGATATTCAAAATTCATTAGGAGACCTCAATAAGCTGCTCAGGCCAGGGAGCTCAGAGGCAGCGTGTGTTGCAACCCAAGTGGGCCTCTCCTGTGGTCTGCTCCTTCCTGCAGCCGGTCCTCCCAGTAGGTTTCAGGCAAGTGTTTCACCCACTTTGGCTCCGGTGTAGGGACGCAGGTCACTGTGAGGCCAATGCTACACAGTCCTTGTCTGGGGTGGTTTATGTTTGTGCAATAAATACAGTCGTAGTGGAGAGGCGCACATGCGCAAACCAGGGCCCAATCTGTCTTACCCATTCGCCTCCCTCCTCCACACCTTTCTGCCTCCCCATTTACTAAAGCTCTCTTTCCATTTCTTTCAGTTAGTTTTTCTCTTCAGATCTCCTTTTCCCTTCCTCCCCCTCCTCCTCCCCACATCTTACACTTCTCTTCCCATTTGGACAAGTCGTTCCTGTTTCCTAGCGTCTTTTATTCTGCTCTGTATTTGAAGTTGGGTTTCTTACCTAAGAGAAATTATGTGAAATTTAAACTCCTATCTTCAATTTATTTCTTTTAGGGTTAAGTCTCAAGATTGCACCCATTTACCTAGAATTGTCTCAAGTTGATCTTTTTTTTATGGCAGAGCAGTGTACCCCTTGGTGTGCAAATCCCAGCTTCTTTCTTTATTCATCTCTTCATGAGTCCTATCTGAGAAGAAAATGAGTTGAAGTAGTTGGTGGATTAGGAATAATTTTCCACGCACCAGGGAGATGGCTTAGTAGAATAAATGCTTGCCTGGCAAGCTCAAGGGCCTGAGTTCAATCC
>NDGM011240104.1:764-18722 GCA_002564305.1 Octomys mimax | reverse complement strand
TTTTTTTTTTAATTGAAGTTTAGCTTGTGAACATATTTTCAGAATCATGTTCTACCCCATCACAATACCACAGCGATAAAGTCACAAGGTAAGTTGACAAAAGGACACAACTAAACACAAATCTTCAAAGCAAATAACAGTCAGAGCCAGGCTTCATGACTCTGGAAATCCTTGAGTAACTCCAAGAGCACAAGATATGCAAGAGTGAATTTTCAGTGAAGCATCTACTTGGCAGTCATTGGGCTACAAGTCTGTCCCCAGGAAAGGGAGAGGAACTGCCTATCACCTCCTATTAGGTCACTGAGGAAACAGCAGGGAGGGCTGGTATCTGTCCACAGGACTTCGACCTCTGTGGTTGCTGGGCTGAGCAGCAGAGCCATGGGCAAGGATGGGTGCATGTGAAACTATATCCACTCCATCCAAAGCAGAGCACAGGGTGTTTTCTAAGGACCTCAGGTAGCTCTTACCAGAGAAACAAGCCATCTAAAAGTTCTACTGTTGAGCCTCATCTAGAAGGGTAATAGGACATGAACAGAGAGTCTTATTTATTTATTTATTTATTTATTTGGTACAAGGTCTTGTTACATAGCTCAGACTCATAGCGATCCTCCTGTCTCAGCCTTCCCACTGCTGGGATTATAGACATGTACCACCACACCTGGTTTTGGTGGCCAGTATGGGATACCCCAGGTTCCAGGGCCAGCAAGGCATGCAGTACCAGGGATCAAACCCAGGTCCTTGTGTTTGTCCAACAGGTGCTTAGACCACTGAGCTATCTCCCCAGCTCCAAACAGAGAGTCTTAAGAGGAGTATTCCTGCAATAAGGCCCAGGAAAGTTCTGAAGAAGGACATGCTCTTCTCTTTACATGAGATAGCTGTCAAAGAAGCACCCAAGACACCCGAAAGAAAGTCATTTCTTTAAACTTTAGCAGATTCCCAGAATGCCATGTTGTTGTAGAGTACTCTACAAACTATCTACAGTAGCTCCCCATCTGGGGACAGGAATGCAGATTTAATTCTCTAATTCAGATTGCATTTGAAACTTGAAATGATTCTTGATCTTTCTATGACCTAAGAGTCAGTTGAAGAGCCTGTTATGGCTTCACCTTAGTGGCAGAATAAAATCTGCCACATTTAATGAAGTAAATCATAGGGTAGCTGGTTTTACAGAGGATAGTGAGAAGAGAAAGCATTTGCCCTTCAGCTGTGGGCAAAAGGCTGTGGACAGTGAAAAAAATGAGACCAAGGTGGGCAAAGGAATACCGTGGAAGAACAGAGAATGCAGCAGGCCTTTGGGCAGAAAAATAATGGAGAGAAGAAGTTGGATGTGTCAAGCTGGCTTTCCCATAGGACTTTTTGTTGAACTCTGCAGCTGTACAAGGAACGTTGCTAAAAGCTTATGTGAAAACCTGAAAAGGAGAAGTGAATTCTTAACAATCTTATGAGACCAGGATCAGAGTTCAAAATTTGCCAGCATGAAAGTTCTGGACACTTGCTTGAAAACCATGAAAATTCAGGAAAATATCAGAGTAGTGTGTCTTACCAGGGCTTCAGCATATATCAGACTTTGAATAGTTTTTTATTGAATCAAAGAGAACAGCCTTCACTTTAGCTGATCTTTGCTGCATTCTACCTATAGTTAATATAAACTTGTGCCTCTACATTTTAATTATACATTCATGTCAGAAATAAATTGATAGAACCAACGAACATATAGAAAAAGGTACTCAACAGAAAAATGGAAAAAGGAGCCATCATGTGACATTCCTACCTGCTCACGTGATAGCTACATTTCAACAGCTGGCAATAACAGGTAATGAAGATGGTAATGAACAACTGGAATATTTACTATCTGGGCAGTCCTTGAGAGACTGTAACTGAGGATTGGTCTCTACTTGCCCAGGACAAGATTATTTTATTCCACAAAGTAGGTTGTATGGACATAAGAAAAGAATATTTGGAAAAATAGTTCAAAATATCTACTAAAGCTATAGAGACATTATAACTTAATGCTTTTATCTTCAATGTATAACTGAAAGAAATGAGAATAGAGAAGAATATGGAACGTAGCACCATGATTACAGCAGCTATGTTGATATTGTGCCAACATGGAAGCAACGTCTGTCTTCATTACAAATAAACTGGGAAATCAAGATAATGGAATAATGCATCTTGGGAAAAATACAAACTACTGCCATACAGAATGCTATACAAACTCCTGCTATGTAGAACAGCATGGATAAATCTAGAGATATCATCAAGTAGTTGAAGTTTGACAGAAAAGAATAAGTGAAATGTTTTCAGTTAAATGTAATATTGGGTGGGGAAGGTTGGCTGAAGGATGTGAGTTTATGTGGGTGGCACCTGGAAGGCTATGTCTGCCTTCCTCCTTTGATCAACTTCTGCTTCCTGCCTGCCACACCATGAGCAAACCCTCACCACTGTGCCACTCTGCCATACCACTCTATTTGGAGCCACCTAATGATGGACTGAAATTTCTAGAAACTGTGAGCCACAATAAACATCTCCCTTAAGTTGTGAATGTTGGGTATTATGTCTCAGAGACAAGAATATAAGTAAGACTTTTTTTTTAATATGGTCATTCATAGTGATACACTTTAAAACATTTTTTAGGTCCATTTCATTGTATCCCAGGGGCTCTGATGTGTTTTACTGCCACTGTCTTTCAATTCCAGGCACATTTACTTTCTTCTTTGATTTTTATACTATCCATTGATTATTTGAGAGTATATTATTTAACCTCCATGTGTTTGTGTAGTTCTGTTGCTTCCTTTGCTGTTGATTTCTAGTTTCATTCTGCTATGAGTCAACACTATGCAAGAAATTATTTCAGTTCTTTTGCACTTGTTTAAGCATGTTTCATTGCCTAAGATGTGATGTTAGAGAAAGATTCCACATGATGCTGAGAAAAATGTTTATTCTGTTGTTGGATCAAACACTATAGATGTCTGCTAAGTACATTTGTTTTATAGTGTGATTCAACTTTGATTTTTCTTTGTTGAATTATTATCTGGTTGACCACTTTGTGAGAATGAGGTATTGAACTCCCTACTCGTATTGTATTGAAGTTTATCTGACTTTAACATCCACTTAGTAGACACTTTATGAAATTGGGTGTGCTGGCATTTAGGGCATATATTTTCACAATTGTTATCTCTTCCTGTTAAAATGTTTTGTTTCCTACTGTGACCTTCTTTGTTTCTTCTGATCAGTTGTGATGTGAAGTTCTCTTTGTCTGAAAATAAGACAGTTATTCTTGGTTGGTTTTTGGCTCCTGCTGCATGGGGTAGTGTTCTCCATCATTTTATTTCAGTGTTTCTTTATAGATGAGTCTCTTTGTTTTATTTATTTATTTATTTATTTATTTATTATTCATTTAATTTTATGTATTTGTACAGGGTTTTCACTGTGCAGCTCAGACTCATAGTGATCCTCCTGTTTCAGCCTCCCCAGTGCTGAGGTTATAGGTGTGCACCACCATGTCCGCTTGTGGTGGTAGGCTTGGTGTGCCCAGAGCAGGGCATGCAGTACTGGGAATCAAACTTGTGTCCTTGAGCCTGCCTAGGCAGGAGCTTAGAGCACTCAGCTATCTCCACAGCCTGCAGTGTTGTCTCATAGATAACATATAGTTGGCTTTGTTTTTGATCCAGTCTGCTTATCTCTGTCTTTTTATTGAGGAGTTAACTCTATTCACATTGAAAGTTATTGCTGAAATGTATTTTGTATCTTCTTTCATTGTATTATTTTTTTATTGCTAATTCTATTCTTTTTCCCTTTGGTTAACTGCTCTTTCAATTAAATTTCTTCTCTCTTTTAGTTAAATTTATTTAGTGAAGTTAGGTTTGACTGATGATGCTGACTTTGTTCTCTTCGTCCAGGATTCTTCTGAGTATTTTCTGCAATGCTAGTTTTGTGGTCATGCATTTCTTTAAATGCTCTTCATCATGGAATTTTTTTTTATTTCTCCATGAACTTTGAAAACGAATTTTTCAGGGTGTATTAATACAGATTGAAACTTGTTTTCTTTTGGGGCTTGAAACTGTCTTGGCCTTTAAGGACTTTTGTTGGATAATCTGCTGTTATCTTGATTTGCTAAAGTTGTTGTTATACATTACTTGATGCTTTTCTATAATAGCTTTCATATCTTATTTGAATCCTGAATTGTTGAAATTTTGATTATTATGTGTCCTGGTATTCTTTTTTGGACATGGGTATTTGGGTTTCTATAGTCCTCATTTTCTGGAAGTTGAACTCTTTCCCTAAACATGAATTATTTTGCATTATGATTTTAGTGAATAAAGTTTTTAATTCTTAGGTTGGCTTTTCATGCTTTGAGTTATTGAGCAGCTGTTGGGGTCCATTTCCACTGTGCCTTGTTATTTTTCAGTTAATCACTGAGTATATGACCCACTACACCAACCTGTCTTCTTACTCTCATTCACATACTTTTCTCACACTGATTGAAACTACTGCTTATGTTTTCAGTAAAATTATTTTATAACCTAGATTTCTGTTTAATTCATTTTCACAAGATCTATTTAACAAAATTGGTTCTTCATATCTTGCTTTGTTTAATTCACCCAACATTTTGTTTGTGTCCTATTTAAGTTCAAGGAATATTTCATCAATTGAATCCTTTATATTTTTATTTACATTTTATTTGAGCTCACTGAACATCTTATGGACTTGGTTTTTGTTTGTTTTAACCTTTTCAAACATTTTAGCCGTTTGATCTTTGACTTCGCTTGTGACTTCCTCAACTGCAGCGCCATAAATCCACTTTTCATGAGTGGAGGCTTTTTCGAGGCATTTTGTTGCTTTGTTTTCTCACCTTGCAATTGTTTTTGTGCTGAGAGTTGAGGGTCATTTAGGGTAGAAAAACTTGCTACTATGGAGATCTCTTTAGTTAGTGTGTGTTGCCCTGTTGTGGGTCTTTTATGTTTTGATTTTTATATACTTCTGAGCCTGTGCAATGTAACAGGATCAGCCTAGTAGTCGCTGATAAAGGCAAAGAATGGAAGGAAGCAACTGCGTGATGTGGAAGGTGCTATCAAAGTTCTTTTAATTTGGGATGAAGGTGATAACCTGCTGCATAGACTGTACCACAAAGGGTACTAGTGTCTTGGAAGAGTGATGGAGTGTTCAACTCAGACTTAAATCCTGACAGTGAGTTCACAATCAGCGTCAACTTAACGAATCTTAACAAATCTCAAGGAGTCCCAAAGAAAATATGGTGAAGAGTTGTGAGACACAGCTAATGTGTTACTTAGGTAAATTTATAGTTACTTGAGGAATTATTCATTTCTTTTGAAAAGCTTTTTTTAAAATAAAAAGATAACTGCAAACAAAATAACTCTACAACTATGTAAGAAAAGAAACAATATGCAAAATATGTCAAAGTTGGTGAAATAAAGAACAAAAGAAGTAAATAAAACTAAAAAAACAAAACAAAACAAAACAGGAACACGATGTAGTGGTTGGTACATTGTGTCAGCTTGGGAAGCTGAAGGCTTGGCTGGATCCACTCCATGTTCCAGGGCATGGGAGCCCGCCCTAGGGTAGAGAAGGTGGGCCCTTGAGTGGCTCAGCACTTAGAGCCTAGATAAAGGGGAGTGAAGAAGGATGTTTTGTTAAACTTCCTCGAAGGAACTTTGATCTTCCCAGTCAGCTTGGATGTCATCTGGCATCTAGCTTAGACTCTTCAGCCCCTGCCTTGGATCCTTCAGTTTTCCACTGCAGACTCATCAGTCCTCCATCTCTTGCGATGCAGTCTGGTCAGCTGACCAAAACAGTCTTGCACAGAACACTGCAGTGAGCTCCAGACCTTGGACTGAATCCTTCAGTCTTCAGTGTGCAGACGCCCTCTGCACGCTTCCTTATCCGACTCTGTGGCTGACCATCAAATACCAATCTTGTCATTTCTAATACATTTGTACATCTTGGGTTACATCTGTTCCTCTAGTAAAACCCTGACTGATACACACGACAACCACAAAAAAATGAAAAACTTTTTAATAAAGCCTAGCAGAATAAATTTACATAGTAGGCTGTATAGATCAGAAAGAAGAAATATTAATAATGAAAAGCTGGGAAGTAGAGCACAGCCCTGTGATCCCTGCCATCTAGTAGGTAGAGGCAGGAGAATCATGCAAGTTGGAGCCTGGACTTGGCAACTTTATACAGCTTTATCTCTAAATTTATGAAATTGGTGGACTGGAGTATAGCTCAGTGCCAAGGCCGTGGGCTCAACCACCAACTTAAAAAAATGATGAAAAACAAAGCTGAATAGTAGACACTGAGGAAATGAAAATTATTTAAAATACTATGAACAACTATGAAAAGGTTAGAAAAAGGAGATAAGGTGGAAATAGTCTAAGGAACGACTCATTTCAATAGCTGTAAGAAAAACCAGACATAGGTAAACAATAACTATTAAAAATATTTTTTAAAGTTTGTTTTCACCAAACAACAACAAAAGATAATTTTATGAACATTTATAATCATTTAAGAAATAGATATATTAGGGCTGGGGAGATAGCTTGGCGGTCTAAACACCCACCTGGCAAGTGCAAGGACCTGGGTTTGATCCCTGGTATTGCATGCTGTGTCAGCCCAGGAACTGTGGGTGTGCTGTGCTGGCCACCAAAACTGGGCATGTGGTGCATGTCCGTAATCCCAGTGTTGGGGAGGCTGAGACAGGTGGATCATTTCAAGTCCAAGCTACATAGCAAGACCTTGTACCAAATAAATAAATAAAAATAGGTATATTAAAAATTGTTCCAGAGAACAGAAGACAGGAAATTGCTAACCTCCATCTTTTAAATTAGTACAATATTGATGATACATTCAGACAAGAATAAGAAAAAAAATAGGATTATATATCAGTTTCTCCTCTAAACAGATACAAGAAGCGAGCTGGCAGAGAGAGATGACCTAGTTTCCTCTTCTGAAACCTCTCTTCTTCCCTTCTTGATGGCTGAGTTCTCCCCATGTCTTAATTTTTAACTCTTGCTGTGCCTATCTGCGTCCCAGTGTCTTCACTTTATAAGGAATCCAGTCATAGTGCATTAGGACCATCCTAATGACTTCCTTCACCCTGACTTGCTTCAATTCAGCACCCCCCTGAAGTTGTGTTTGTGTGTAGGATATTTTCCCATCTTCTCTTCCATAAAGTTCCAGCCTTGTCACAAGTTTTCAACCCAAGGTGGCTTTCTCTTTCTCCAATAAAGCCAGATCATATCCTCATGGGCATTCTTGAGAGCGCCCATTTCTTTCTCCACCCAGGATGCCCCAAACACCTCTACCCATGAGCTAGGAAATTGACACCTCTTCCTTCTTTCTTTGAAGCATCAACTTATGTCAAATTGGATTCTACACAAACATCTAGACTAAGTACAGAGTGGGCCATATTACTAGCTTATTCCATAGTTTTCATCTTATGTGTGTTTTCTTCAAAGTTTTCTTTTTCTTTTTTTTTGTCTCAGTATTTCTGTCTAATTAAGGCAATCAAATAGTAAGAATCTAACACTGATAAACATAAACATGAATAGGTTTTTTATAAGAGTCAAATTAAGAAAGGGCCCATCACATCAAAAATGTTATAAATAAGAAAATCTGTCCCTGTATCTAGCTCCCAATTTTTTTGTTCTACCTCAGTTTATTTCATGTTTTTTAATTGAGCATTTCTTTTTTATTGGGGGACCCAAAGCAAACTCATTTGTAAGACGAGAAGTAACACAGGTTCATTCGGACAAAGAGTCTTATTAGAAGTGAGGACCAGAGCCATCTCCCAAAACTGGTTTAAAATCTGCCTGCTTTACTTCTGTCTATGTCTAAACTCAAATGTGTAAATCAGAGGTGGACTCACTTTTCCAAAGATTTAGGATTGTACATATCTGGAGAAATTCCAGGCCAAATTGTGGTTCTTAACACTGAAACACTAAGTGAAACATAAAAATTACATATATATATGTAAAATATATTTAATTTATATTATATAATAATTAAATTATATTATATAACAATTAATTTATATTATATATTTAATTTAGATTATATAATAATTTATATTTATATGATATATATGATACATATGATAAATGAATAATTTCATATATGTATATGAAATTCCAAAGTAGAGGGATTTTGAGATTTCTAATTTTGAAATTCCTAATTCCATCTATTGAAATTCTACCTGCTTAGCAATTGTTTTCTGAGCATAAAGAGGATACACTCTTTTACACTTGCATTTACGAATCTAAGGAAACCAGGAACAAATGTAATATACCCTCATGCTATCACCCTCCGCTGTCTCCAGGATTATTAAGTACCCAGCTCTGTAAACTCCTACTTGTTTTTTTAAAAATTGTTAAAGCAAAAATGCCAGCATGTCAATAGCAGAATAATATCCAAATCATATATTATTCCTTCCAAGGGGCTAGGAAAAGGCAACCAGCGTCCCCCAATGAGGACAAGACTAATCGCGCTGCAGTGCAAAGCCTGTGGAGATTTCCCCAGGGAGCTCATCATTTTATCACATGTCACAGCTTCTCTCATCAACGTGCTCTCCAGAGCCACTTCCCTTCCCTCCACAGGCACTGCCATCATGGCGAAAGAGCTTTCTAGCAAAGTTTACCAAAGGTAGGGCTGCCCTGGAACAGAGGCCCATGACAGGAGCATGCTATGAAGTCAGAGAGGCGCAGAAGGCACTCAGAAACAGGGCTTTGATTCACACCAGCATCTGGATGAGTAATTGGTAATTCATAGACACCATTTGTCTTGAGTATCTAAACAAAAGCAATGCTGGCTGCCTGTAGCCCTCATGTCTCTCCCCCTCACACCCCGTTACTGTCTTCATTCTCCTGCATACACAGTTGTGTCAGGCTTTGAAGCCCCATCATGGTTGCATGCATATGAACATAGGCACCCATCCACAGATGTGGACACAGACACATATTTAGAAGGGAAGTTGTCAACACAATTTGCTGCTCTGCTTTTGAAATCCCTCCTTTGCTAGAGCAAGATGAATAACTCTTAAATCCTATAAGGCTGTAAGGTGTGGCCTCATTATTTTCTCCTACATCTGGATTATCACTTCATCTAGAAAACAGTCTCCTCTCAGTGTTGCTCATTTTGACCTAATCTTTCAAATCTACAGAAATATCTTAATTTAGCTCTTTGGAATAGTTGTGATTGAACTCTTGAGGGTGGAGAGCACCAAACAGTGTCAACATGCAAAGTGTGAGAAATCACAGGGGCATTTGGTTGACCTGGTTTGAAGTAACCAGAACCAAGAGTTGCCTCAAGAGTTGGAGGCATGTGGCAGATCACATGATGGGAAATAGACCATAGAGTCTGCAGTACTGGCCAAGCAATTAAAGAATCCTGGGGTCCCTTAGGGGGCCTAGGAGAGTGTGTGAAACTCTCCCCTAAAACTTTACAGTTGTGGCTCAGAGTTGTCCCAGTCTAGCCAGCTACAAAACACTAACAGTTCACTGAAGTGGCATTGAATCAACCTGGCCAGAGATTAAAATGTTCTTTTGGTCCTTCGTTCTCCTTAGTTACACTGCAGCCCCTCAGCACACAGTCCTGAAAGAGCCTTGATGAACAACAAAGTGCTGTTAAACTATGGTGCTGACAATGAAAGGAAATGAAGAGACTGTCAGCAAAGACTCCTGTGAAGGTGGCAGGGACAGGCGAGGGCAATTGTTTTCTGAAGTACGGTTGTCACTCTTTGGGAATAATTGCATGTGACCTTTCTGTAGCAAAATTCTTTGCAACAATCCACATTGAATGGCCAGGACAGTTTAAAATTTAATCCCTGACAATGGGAGACAATCTATGGGAGAGAACAAAACACTGCCTTTTGTTCTGTCCAAAGTCATTGCCTGTTAGAGAAGCTCTGGTGCGGGAAAGAAGGAAAGTGAAAAACAACACTAGGACCACTCCCCAGGACATTCTGGGCTTGGGAATTAAAGTTTCCAGCATAAAACCACCATCCAAATGCTTTTAAAGCTCAACTAAGGCTCCAGTTCTTTTTAGTCTCAGGGACAAGTGGCTGATGAAAATTCGTAAGTATTTATAAATGCTTCTCCAGTGTTAGACCTGGCCTAATCTCTCACTATGGCCTTCTCTTGTATTCACACACAGCTCTTACGTTGGTATCTTTGTCTGGCTCGTGTGCTGCAGTCCTCCAGCCAGCTTCTCTAGCACCTGTGTGCACTGATCGCCCACTGCCTGAGTGTGAATCACAAGCCCCTGCAAGAGCTCTAGGGCTCTTAGCCAGGCCAAATCCACCATTGAATAAGCCCATAAGATGTGGCATGTCTTGTGGAGCAACAGAAATTCAACAAATAAGTGCTGATTGGAGATGGGGACCTATTAGTCAGAGACACTGTCTGAGGACTTAGGAAAAATAGAAAAGATCAACTATGAGCTTCACTCTTAAGGTACTTCTCGTCCTGCTGCAAAGACAACAGCATGGGAGCTGATGGAAGAGGCCATTCAAGGAGGCAGCAAAAACATCATCTAAACTGAGGCCGGGAGAGAAGTGGAGCATGAGGTCAAAAGTGTCCTGATGTTGGAATTTTCCACTGTGTATATGGCCATGCTGAGGCCCCAAGGGTGAAGGGGCTTGCAATTGGGGTAGATCAACAAGTCCAGGCATTTAAGGCTCATAGGAGCTGGTAATAATCATCTCAAATATTTCATGAACATTGCTGAAAGTTGGGCCATATCTCTAGAGCTTTATAAGCAGTCTCTCATGTCATCCTCAGCTCAGCCAAGGAAGTAGGTCTTGCTCTTTTTCTCCTGGCCGATAAATGTGGAAGTGAGCAGATGCAGCAGCTTTCCCAAGGCCCCAGTTAGAGTGTGCAAACTACAGTGAGGCCTCGGTGTTGGGCCACAAAGTCTGTGCCTCTTTGGCCCAGTAGTCTTTATCTAACTTCAGGCAAGTGAAAATAAAATAAGTAAGCAAAGCCTAACAAAGTTAAAACCCATTTCCTGGGATTTCCATGCCCTTTGTGAATGCTGATCTGGCCTCTCTTGGGCTAGACATAAAGGTAGCATTAAAGGCATTAATCATTGGTAAGATCTTTCACTAAAGGGCCATGGTTCCCTCACTTATAAAATGAGAGGCTTGGATCAGCCTGGCTCAGTGGCCCCTTCTGGTTCTTCAGCCCGTGATTCCAAACAAGGACAACCATCCTCAAAGACTGTAAATTTCCACTCCCTCCACCAGCCCTAAAGGCTTTGGAAGGAGAATGGATAGCATGCTTGTGCAAATTTAAATAATAGAGGACAGAGATGCTGCTCTTGTGAGTTCCTGGATGATATGCATGACTTGGAAAAAGAAATAAAGAATTCCATGCAGTACCACAGAGCACCTTTAGCTCAGCCTTTCTCCCTGAAATAAAACTACAAGAGTATTTCAAGTTAGTTGGTTGATGTATTGCCTTGTTCCCCCTCATCATTCTCATAAGATTCAACAAACATTAGAGAGAAATTTTTTCTGTTTAAATTCCTTCCCGCAACAGAAGTAAATATCTTACTTTTACAAAAATACATTTCTTAACGATAAAATAGAGTTCTACAATGCTGTTTTAGATAGAATTGCCATAAGTCAGATGCTCTTGTTCAAATAATGGACTATGAGCATAATCCATCTCAGAGAGTCAAGAGCTACAGAAGTTGGGCCTACTGGGGTAATCTGTTATGAAGCCCGGTTTCTGATACAATGGATTGTTTTTTCAACAGGGCTGTGACTGCCACTGTAAGTCTGCAGCTTGAATGAAAAGGCAATTAAGAAAAGAACTTGAACAAGAACTTCAAACTAAATACTCTTCTTTTCTGACTTCTAACATAATTAAAATGGTGTGTAACTGCTAGTCAGCTAAACTGAAGTAAAATGTGCAATCAAGTGACATCAGTGAAACACACTATATGTCACATTCTCTCTAACCAATGTCACTTGATTCTTGCTTTTTCTATCTTGCAGAAGTTTCTCCCAAGGTGAAGCAAAGTCTTCCTGTGGACAATGGAAAGGTAGCGGGTTCCAGCTTCCCATTTGATGGCCCACAGCTACTCTTGAACTAGTTGCCATGATGGACAATGCACTTGCTGTTTGCATAGGCTTTAGACTGAGGATGTTCAAAACCCATCTCACACTGCTCTTGGGGGCTAAGGCAGGATGATTGCAATTTTGAGCCCATTGTGGATGATTTTGTGATCTAGAGGGGTCTTGTGTCAAACTAAAATATTTTAAACAAGGCTGAGTATATATCTGAACATGAATGCCCTGGGTTAAATCCCCAGAACTGTAAAACAAACAGACAAACAAGCAAGCAAGCAAGCAAGCAAAGAAACAAACAAATAGAGCCATAGCCCAGCTTACCTTCATCTTCTGTAAACATTGTGAGAAAGCCTTAATCTCCCAAGAAGGCAAAAATTGTGTTCCATCAGAGACCATATGGACACTCTGTTTCTGCGTATACTACAACAAGTTGGTGACTTAAACAGTACAGGTTTATTATCTAGCCTATATTTGGGTCAGGAATTAGGGTGTGGCTTTGTGGGGCTATCATTTCAGGGTATCTCACAAGGCCATCATCAAGGTCCTACTGAAGCAGGGTTTTCTTCCTACTTCATCCCGTGGTTCTTACCAGATCAGTGCCATGAAGATGTTAGGACTGAGGACTCAGAGCCCTATTGGCTGTGGGTTGGAGGTCTCCTCTGAAATTTGTTATGTGACCTCCCCAATGGGACAGCTTATGTCCCTGAGGCCAGCAAGAGCTTGCTTGCAATCTTTCCTAACTTGGTCATAGAGCTGCTATTGTGGACCTCACCTTACTCTCTCTTTATTTTATCACTTTATTTGTTTTATTTTTTTCTGTATTTTAAGGGAAGGGTCTACAGGGTGTTCAGGGTCTCATTACTAGATCAGACTCGGAGTGACCCTCCTGTTTACAGCTGCCCAAGAGCTGGGATTATAGATGCGTGCCACCACACCCTGTCTCAATCTCCATCTCAGCATGTCCTGGGGGCGGGGCCTGCATGGCAGGCCTAGGGATCATCCCCCATGCGCACCCCACCCCCACGCCTGCTTGTAGGAGCTTTAATCTGCTCAGTTATTTGGGGCTGGCCCTCTCTTTTTATTTTAAAGAGAGAGAAAAAAATGATGAAAATGATACAGAATTTCAAAACAAGATGATAAGAAATTAAGACTGGTTATTATATAGTATATTGTTATATTTAAACTAGTAGCTCAGATTTGCAGATACAGGCATGTACAACTGATTAAACAATATGAACACAAACTGTCCTTTTCAATAAACTAATAGCAATTAGTTGTATAGTTACCTTAGCTCTCTTGTGTGTATATTTCTCCTTTCTCCTTTTTTCTTCTCCCCCAACCAAGTTGCTCTTTCCTTTTGAGCAGGTGTTTCCCTTTCACTATACCCATTGTACCATTTGGATCTTGTTTACACTTTTAGTTTCTTACACTAGAGAGACAGTATGATCTTCATGCATGAAAGTTTGGTTTATTTCACCTACTATCTTGAGTTGAAGCAAACCACTAGGATATTCAACTCACCCTCAAAGAGACCTACCTTCCTTCTTTTCTTCCTTCCTTCTCTCTCTCTCTCTCTCTCTCTTTCTCTGTCTCTTTCCTCTCTCTCTCTTCTTTCTTTTTTTCTGGTACCAAGAAGTGAATTCACAACCTTGAGCTTGCCTGGAAGGTGTTCTACTGAGCTACATCCCCAGGCCTCCAAAGGGACATTTAAAAAGGATGTGAATAGCAGGAGGTAGGGATCATCGGAAGTTACTGTAACATGAGAATAGACAGATTCTGATACTTGGCCATCACCAAATGCTAATTAGAGGCCAAAGTCTAATCAGTTATCTACCTCTTAATTTTTAATGGAAGCCAAATTATCATTCTAGAAAACATAATCATTGTATGTGATCCTTCACTTTCGTTATCATCTACATAGGCAGGATTGTCACAGCTTCTGCTTGAAAAAAGGAATGCATAACAGCTAAAATTATGCCATTATATTGTTTCTTCCAGAATTTATAATAATAATCCTTATAGCATATTTGCTCTTGATGCTAATGTGAACTAAATATGTGAAACTCTTCCAAATTTGTCAGTAATTCTCTGTGCCAAATTAGAATAGTCATTTCTAGGCTCTGGGCCTCTATTTTCTTATATTTAAAGGAGACTGGGGTCCCTGTAGCTTTGTCATTATATTATTTTATTTTGGAAGAAGAAATAGTCTAGGAAGCTGAGTTACTGATGGTGACTATAGCCACCTGACCATATCCAGTGTCTATCTATCAGGGCTCTCTGATTCAAGCAGTGGAAACTGTCTTGCTAGTTCAAGCTCAGAATGATGATTTGAGGGGAGAGGGGAATTATTAGAAGAATAATGGAGGCTGAGCGACCAAAAAGAAGACGTGAATAACTGGGCCATAGGACAGAAGTCTTCTTCAGAGTTTTCAGCTGTGGGTTGCTGCTATCTTTGCAGCCCCCCCATATTAAGTTCAGCACAAAGTCCCTTGAATTCCTATGCCTCTTCTAAGTAAAACCATGTTCAAATTACTAAAATTATTTAAAATTTAAATTTAATTAAATTCTGGTAGCTTCACTTGTGTTATCATTTGACCCTGGAGTCAAGGAGAAAGTTTTACAATAGTCAGTCCCACCAGAATCACATAAAATTGGGACAACCCAGTAGATGAAAACAATTGCCATTACTCCTTTCAATCAAAAGGGTATTGGAACAATGGGCATTTTGGGGAGACAATTTATCAATGTTCACTCATGTTCTCCAGTTTTATTTATGGGTCAAGATGGACCTCAGAAAATATTATTTATCCAAGTTTGCTTTGTTTTAAGAATGCTTGGATTTATCAATAGTAGTAGTACATAATAATAGCCAGACAAATTATACTGAAAGGCAAGTTCCCTGAGGGCAAGAATTTATGATTAACACTGAATGCACATTGCTGCTGCAAATGCACGTTCATCACGTCAACCTTATGTCACACAGTCAGTATTTCTAAAGCCATCTTGGAAGGGGGGCTATTTGTCACAAAAATTACCCTATGATAAAGACCATGGGGAATTTATAAGATATACTGAACTCTGGCATTTTAAACCCCTTTGTGCATAATGACTTTAATAGGACATTTTTCAAAATTTCCTTTATCTAGAGCACATACAATATATTTCCCTTGTACTTAGAGGCCATGATGTATGAAAGTGTATATTACTAAAAGAATTATGGCAGACCTCAGGAACCACAAAGAACTGAAGATGAGCAAATTCATCTCTGTGCTGTGCTTCTTCTGGGAAAACTACTCACTCCCAGGATGTTTCTTTTTGGGAAAAATGTTGAGATACCTAAAGATAGTCACACTGTTAAATCTAGTGTGGTTAGAACATGGAAGGAAAATATTGGAAATACTTGGAGATGTATGCTGCAACTGCATTTTCTTTTAAAGAGAATACAAATGGTAAAA
Source organism: Octomys mimax (assembly GCA_002564305.1). Taxonomy (NCBI): domain Eukaryota; kingdom Metazoa; phylum Chordata; class Mammalia; order Rodentia; family Octodontidae; genus Octomys; species Octomys mimax. Next base: position 3,176 of record NDGM011240104.1, on the reverse strand, counting down.
AAAGAACTTAGAAACGATATAGAATTTCACTAAACAAAATAATAGGAATTCAATAATTGTTATTGTACTGCATAATGTTATCTTGAAGTTAGTTGTTTAGATTACCAGATATAAACATGTAAAATTGGTGAAAAAATAAGTTAAAAGAAATTAAAGGAAGAAAAATAGATACGGATTAACTTTTTTCAACAGACCAGCAGAAATCAGCAGTATAACTATCCAAGCTATCTTGCATATATACACAAATTCATCTTTTTCCCTGTTTTCTTTTGTCCTTTTCCTCAGTCCAGTTTTCCTTTACCTTTCACAGGATCGATTGTGCCTTTCAGATTTTATTTATTCTTTAAGTTTCATACACTAGTGAGACAACACAATGTTTGCATATGCGTGTCTGATTTATTTCACTTTCCACTATGGTTCTAGTTGCATCCATTTACCCATAAAAGCCTTATCTTTTTATAGGTGAATAATATTCCACTGTGTAAAAATACCGCATCATTTTTATCCATTCTTCAGTTGATGGGCATTTGGGTTATTTCCAAGATTTAGTTATGACAAAGTGAGCTACTATAAACATGGATGTACATAAGTTGCTGTGATATATTTTCAGTTATTTTGGTAAAATGTCTAGGAGGTGAATACCTGGCTTCAATGGGATCTCCAATCCTAGCTTTTTGAGGAAGCTTCGTACTCATTCGCATAGTGGTTGTACTATCTGGCATTCCTACAGACAGTGGAGAAGGGTTCCTTTTTTCCCCACAGCTTCTCTAGCATTTGTTATTGGTTGACTTGTTAATGATGGTCATTATTTCTGGGGTGAGATAAATTATTATACAGATTCAAAGCAATCTCAATTAAAATATCACTAACATTCCTCAAAGATCTACAGAAAACATTCCTAAAACTTATCTGGAACCAGAAGAGACCTAGAATAGCAAAAGCTATCCTGGACAACAAAAGAAAGACAGGAGGCATTACAATCCCTGACTTGAAATTATACTACAAACTAATGTGATAAAATCAGTATGGTACTGACAAATAAATAGACCTGAGGACTAATGGAACAGATTAAAAGATGCAGATAAAACTACAGACACACTCAGCCACTTTATTTTTGACAAAGGGGCCAAACATGTGCACTGGCAGAAAGAGAGGCTCTGTAACAAATGGTGTTGGAAAAGCTGATTTTCCATATGCTAAAAGCTAAAATTAGCCTGATGTCTATCACTATGCACATAGCTACAGTCAAAATGGATGAAAGATTTAAATACTAAAACTAAAACACTAAATCTGCTGGAGTTAAAGACACAGTAGAGTGTTCATGAACAAAAACCAAACTGCAGTGGAATTACTTCAAAGAATCAACAGTTGGGATCTCATGCTTTTGGAAAGTTTCTGCATGTCATAAGAAACCATTTAATAGAGTAAAAAGAAAACCCATGAACTGGAAAAAAAAAATTAGTCAACTGTCCCTCAGACAAAGCACTTCTACTTAGAATGCATAAAGAACTAAAAAAAAAAAAAAAAAAATCAGGTTCCCCAAATTCAAAGACCCAATCAAAAAATGGCCATCTGAGATGAATATTTACTTTACAAATGAAAAAATACAAATGGCAAAGAAATATATGAAAACATATTCAACATCATTGGTCATTCAAGAGATGCAAATTAATACAGCTATTTTTAATAGCAAAATTCAAGGCAGTGAAAATGGAAAAGAGGTGCAGGTTAAATAAGTACTTAATGTTTATATAAATACATTAAAGCTTTTTAAAGTCTTTCTTGCTGTTAGTCAAATGTTACCGTTCTCATTTTACTAGTGAGAAAGCTCAAATCAGTGGAATTCAGCTCCTGATACCGTGTTTTATAAAACATTACTGCTAAACTAGAAAAATGGCCTCTGATGATATTTGATTCAGCTCTGATTTTTGTGAGTTTTATTGGTCCAAGTGGTCCTCCAACATACTGGCTACCCTCTCTAGGTGGTGTAATAGGCAGAATAATGGGCTCTAAATATATCTGCTCCTTAATCACGAGTGTCTGCAAGGATGTTTACCTGGTAAAGATGAATTACGTTTACAGGTAGAATGAAGGTTCCTAATCAATTGACCTTGAAATAGGAACATTTCCTTAGATTTTCTGGAGAATCTAGTTAATCAGAAGGGACCTGAAAATGGCAGAGGGTTGCAAGAGAAGGTTAGGGGAGATATGATCATGGAAGAATGTTCAAAGAGACGGATTGGTGTCTCTTTGAAGGCAGAAGAGACAGAGGCATGAGCCAAAGAAGCGAGATGTTATACAGGAGTTGGAGGAGGCAGAGAAAAGTTCTTCCCCAGAACTTTCTACTTTTTTCTTTCTTTCTTTCTTTCTTTCTTTCTTTCTTTCTTTCTTTCTTTCTTTCCAGTACTGGGG
>NDGM011240097.1:574-13297 GCA_002564305.1 Octomys mimax | reverse complement strand
CACTGAGGAGTGAAAACAGAGGTGATAAGGTGAACCCCTGCTGGTTTGTAGCAATAAAGAGGAGAGAGGGTTTGGGGAAAATAAGGTCAGGGAAGTCATACATGTTGAAAACTGATGCTCTTCATAAAAAGATGTATCTCTGCAGCAAAGCAATTCAGATATGCCCCTGCTATGTTCCCCTTTTGCCTTCCACCCTCCAGTCTATGACTGCGCACATCACGAGGCCTTCTGACACTGTGTAATGTCTGTATCCCACATGATGCTGGGAAATATGGTGAGGGCTTAACGCATCTCTGTCTTCTCAATGTCTATTCTAGGGACCCTGACAGAACTTCAAGAAATGCTTATTGATTGGAAAAAACTAAAGGAAAATAAAATATTTGTTTTTTCTCTGTATTTATGCCAGTCATTCTCTTCTAATTCTCAGCTGGATCATCAGGTTCCAGGTTGGAAAAAGTCAGTCCAAATTTATGAGACGAAGTAGACCACCAAAGAGAACAGTAGAAACAGAAAATGAATTTAAGAAAGACACAGACAAAAAGGAGACTGAGAAAAACAAGTTTCCTTTGTCAGAATCTGGAGGGGCCTGCTGGCGGCTCCCACAAGCCCCAGGGAGAAAAGATAAAGATCCCATCCCTACGGGTATCAACCTGCATCCATTACATACCACTACTAATTTAATTTATACAGCATGACTGACCTGCCAAACTTTTATTGTTGAGAATACTTGAGACGATAGTTATGGAGGGCAAGAAGGAAAAAGCCTTGCCCTCTTCTTCCACAGGCAGGGGTCATAGGTGTCCCCTTTTCATTTCCCTGGCTTCCTTCCAATTCTCATAATTGTGGCTCTTTATATTTCATTAGGGTTTCCCTACTGGCCAGGAAAAAAATTTAACTTTGAGGTAATTTCTCCTTCCGCCACAGTCTTGTTCTCATCAGGCAAATGGGAGGTAGAAACCAAAACCATGATGGCAGCCCTGGGGCGTACAGCTAGAGTGACAGAGGTTGGCAGAGAGTAAGCCAATGAACATTCCAGATGATGAGAGAAGCCCAGGTCAAACTTAGCATTCTCTAAAGTGGCTTCCTAAAAATTGCTTCTTTAGAAAAAGGACAGATATTCTCTTACAGTTCCTGTCTTTGAGCTTCAAATGTCCTTTAATAAAAAAATGGCAAAAGTCTCTGAATATAAAAGTCCACTTCCACTTGATTAACTCAAAATTGTGGAAAGTGTTCTATGAGGACCTTCTCAGGCTCACGTGTTAATGTTCAGTAGGACTAATGTTCTGCTGTGCAGATTTGTGCAGCACCTCAAGGAGAGGTGAGTATAGCTCAGGCATGCTCAAGAGTATTTCACAGAGGATAGAGAGCTTTCGCTTGACCCTGAAGAACGCAGGGTGGGCAGGAACTGATTAAGCACATTAGAGCAGGAAGCTTCAGAAGGCCTATGTGTTTGTGTAGCAGAGCATCAGCAAATACTCCTTCACTACCCACTCTGAGCCACCAAGGAGCATTGATGTTGAAGACACAGATGTTGTAGATCAAGAACGACAAGGGACTTGCCCTCATGGGACTTGCTCTCTGAAGAATGAAGACAGAAGCAAGCAGACAATCACAGAGAAATTCTTAAGAGGCCAAGAAAGGGATATGAGGCCTGATGGTTAATTAGGAATTCTCCCAACAAACAAGAACAATATGAACATGGCACAGCTATCCTTCAAATACACCAGGTGTGTCCTCACTCTCCAGCCTTTGTGTCTGCCCTTCTCTCTGCCAGGGAAGCTTGTCTTCCAGGTCCCTCATCTCCTTCACTCTTTCCCCCAGTGACACCCTTTTTGATCAGCTTATTTAACATTATGCACCCTCACTCTTTTCAGGCTCTTTGCTTTTTTCCTGTTTTTCTTGCTCTTCTGTATATCTTGTCACCCTCTGTTAAACTATGCCTGTTGTGTTTTTCTTTTTGTTTCTTGTCTTGTCTTTTCTTTTCTCTCTCTCTCTATCTCTCTGTGTCCATTTAGGCTCATCCTTTGGAATGGTATAAGTGGAGCTTCTGGAATTCTGCAATTATCTCAGCCTCACGTACCAGCAGGACACTGGCTCCATGGGGCAGGAGTCTCATCTCTTTTGATCATTGCTATGTACCAAGATCCCATGCGCCTGACACACAGTAAACGTTCAATAAATATTTGTTGACTAAATCACTTAATGAGTGACTAACAAAACATGAAGAAGGTGAAGGACAAAGAAGGGAGGGAAGAAACAAGGATTTATATACCATAAACTCTTCCCCCTTCAAATCACAGAGATTATAGAGATAATGCAAGGCTGATGTCATCTCCATTTCATAGATGAGCAAACTAAAGCTCAGTAATCTCAAGAGACGTAACTCAGTGTCATACAGAAAATTAGTCCAGAAGCCCAAATTCAAACTTAGATCTGATTCTAATAGTTCAAATACTGTAGGCCTGGTTAAATTTTAGTGATCTCCAGGTGACTCTTTGGGTTCTTGTTCTTCACTTTAATGCAGTTCTCCCTTGAACTAATCATGCAGTTCCCTGAGGTGGCCCAGAGTACATAGAACTGATTGGTTCCTAGTCATGGGACTGATGAATAATGTTATGGCAGCTTTCAGAGGTGGGGATGACTCAGCAGGCAGAGCGAAGGAAAGGAGCCCGTTTCTCCCTGCCCCAAACACCTCATTCATTCTCTGATGTCAGGCGCCTGGCTACCCCCGTGCTAGGCCAGTTAATAGTTCACCCAATACATGGGTGCGTAACAAAGTCTACTGCAAAGCCATCATCACTTGGTCAAGTTTGGCTGATCGCTGTTGGCCACATGATTAATTCCAACTGGCTGTGCTCCCATGCCTGGGGTCATTCAGAAATGCTTTTCTTCTTGGCTGAGAATCATCAGCCTCACAGTCTACAGTCCTTCCTCCCATGTTCTCTCCACCCTGGCTTCTTTCCTCTCTTACTTTATCCACCAATTTTGTCACAGAGTCATGTATTCATCTAGTCATGAATTCATATATTCATGAATTCATATATTCATTCACCTACTCATATAATTCTATTATGTTAATTTGTAATTTCTATTCATTCATAAATGCACATACAGATCACTCATTTTCTTAATCAACCCTTGTATGATAAGGGGTATTATGAGAGTTATCTTATCATTGGGAAATTGCTTAACTTCTTTAAGTATCTTTTCCAACTAAAAGAGGTAGAAAAATGGCATTTTTGGCATGATCTTTTTCTTTTTCTTTTATTAGGGGGGCAGGGTATCAGTCTATGGTTTTAAATTCATGGTGTCCTTAAACTTATGGGGATCCTCATGCCTCAGTTTTACAAGTGCTAGGATTACAAGTGTGTACCACCATACCCAGATAGTCTTTTGTTTGTCTGTTCATTTGTTTTTTCACTGAGCAATTTGGGGAAATTTCTTAATAAAGGAATTGTTACAGTTCATACTCAGCACAAGCCTTCTAAGTCAGGACCAAAGTCTTCCCTTCGTGGTATAAGTTCATGAATTTTAAACTGGACAAAACACAAATTCACTTTACAAGAGTTCATAATATAAAAAGATATTTTTACCTATGATTCACATATTTTCTATCCCAATCTAGTCCATCCATGTCAGTGTATATGATTAAAATGCAAACTTCACTGAATATTCCTTATCCTTGCTATATTGAATGAAATCTGTTATATTCTTTATGTATTTCTTACTGTAGGCCACAGTCCAGTAAATTGATTTCACAACCCACTAATGGGTTATTACTGGCTGTGTGAAAACTGAGCTAGAAGGTCTACAGGGGATCTTTGTGATCACAACTATGCACAATACAAGCCAGACACATAGAGACCTCACTAAACACTCCTCTCATTATCTTCTGAATTCAGCAGCCATCCACTGATATAGGCTCTGTCTCCTCCAAACTGCAAGGTGGGCCTTCCTGCTCCACATGCACACATCGTGCTTGTTCTTTTATACACCATCCACACTTTTTGTCCTGACCCCCTGCCTCCTGTCTTACTACTCCAGGCTATCCTCTAAACTATAGTCAGCGATCTTTCCAAAATATGCACTTGATGATAAGTCTGTAGCACTTCTCACTTGCCTATGGCCTCAAAATAAAGCAATATACTTAATTCCTTACCCTTATATGACCCTGATTCTACTCTATGGTTACTCCCCATTAATTTCACTTTTGATGTCATTTACAAGCTCTTGACTATTCTACAATCTTTCATATCTGTAATGGCTTTTCATGCCTTTTCTGCTTAGAATTCTCATTTTCATCCCAATACTGCACTTATTCAAAAATCAGTTCGATCACATTCTTCTATGTAGCCCTTCCTAGCTCTCTACTTGCTTATTGCACTATGCTGAATGTGCTTATAGACAACCTCTGCTGTATTAGGCCCATATGTTCAAGGACTTTGTTCCTGAGCATTTCTCTATCCCCAGCCCTCAGCATGGAGAAATGCAAGGATCCTGAAGCCAGTGGTTTCCAGGAGATGCAGGACTCTTCCTGCAGGCTCCCCTGGGTTGTGTGGCAGGCTGAGATACTGCTGCATACCCTTCAGGCCTATGCCCCTTCACATGTGTCACTCACCAGTGTGATGGCTCCTACCCTTCCAAGCAGCCTCCCATCTTCTCTCACATAAGCTTTTCCTTTATCACAACCTTTGCATGTTTCATCCCAACTCAATATCTACTTCTCTGAGGCCCCAAAGTAACACATTATTTTACCAGAAGGACCTGGGTCTCCAAGAGGTCATGTGACTTGCAAGCAATTGATGAGACTGGAGTTCAGCTGAGTGCTGGTAAATGTTTAACAACTGGCTTTCTAGGGGGAAAAGGTGCTGATTTGTAGTATTGGCTAATGTCCAGGATGTAAATACTTCCACCCTGGCCAAGCTCATACTACCAATGTGACTTTTCTAAAAATTGCATTGGGAAGAGAGGTACACAGTTGCCTTCAGCAACCAGGCAAGACTGCTACAGTAAACCTGTGAGGCTTCAACCCTGGGTTTCAGTCTCTGCCTGGAATCTCCCCCACCTCCTCCCAGTTCTCTTTTCAGGGGGTTTCTGTTCTCTGTTAGGCCTCTGGGATGGAGACATTGTAAACACATAGCTTCTCCAATGTGTTCATGGACATAGTCAGGAAGTCCTTTTCCCCTAGTTGAGAGACCCTGCTAGGCATGGATCAGTCATGGAAGGCTGATGACCTGGGATGACCCATCTAGATCTGAAATGGAATGAAAGCACAGGAAAGATAGCCAGTCCAGTAAAAGTAGATTTCAATAAGACATAAAACTTGAATGAAAGGGAGTAGTATGAGCACTGTTCCACAAATGAACTCAAGAAGAAAGGAAGGGAGGGAAAGAAGGTCATAGTTAGTAGTTACAGAGTTTTTATCATTTGCAAAGCTCTATGCTAAGTGCTTTTTCCTTTCAAGCCCCCTCCACTCAATAAGAAGGTGAGAATTACTATCCCTTTGTTACCAGATGTGGGAACCAAGCCTCTGAAATACTGTGACTTTAATAATTACAATGAAGGAAGCAACAACAATGGTAGCTAGCATATCCTTACTATGCATGAGTGGTACTGTCTCACTTTGAAGATGTGATTAAACAACAAACAGTATAGCTGAAATTATAATCTAAGCAATTATATTCTTGTGAACAAGTGTGTGCTGTTGAAGATGCCATTAATAATTCACATCAAATCTCTGAATATTTCATTTCTCTTTTCCAGATCAAGACAAAAGATTAGAAAATGAGGAAGCCCAGAGTAAAAAAAGAGAAATGACTCTAAGTTCCATTTTGCAGGTGGAAATCCTGAGGTATCCTTGCTGATGAGAAAATATTGATTTTTACCTCAATACTATACAACTGGACCAGCCTAGAGTGAATGTATTACACAGAAAGAATTTTGGAGTTGTTAACAACAGTGAAGACCAAGAAAAGCTAGGGAGAAAATTAAATGTATTTGAGAACAACAGCAGCCATTAACCTTCCCATCCTGAGAATCTGAATCTGGAGCCAAATCTCAGCATAAGAGCTGGATGATGCCAGCATTAATCCTTTGTTGAATAAGAGACAGAATAAACAATAATATTTGAACACTGTGGCCTCCCAGATTTACCAGCCAGCCTTCCATCCTCAACATGGATAACCTTGGTGGGGAGATTTCAGGCAGTGACTCCACCAACCTGAATCTGGCCTCTCTCTACCTCAGGGCCAACTATTCAGGTCAGCCCTGAACTGAGGACAGCTCACAGCTTTGATATGGAATGGGAACTGCGCAGAACTGAGTCATGAAAGACTTAAAGGCTCAGGGTGAGAAGGTTCTGCTTCTCAAAGGAGTCAATTGGACGCTACTGGGTGAAGATTTAAGGATAGGATAGGTCCAGGATAGGATGAATGCCAGCCTCCGGTGCTTCTCTCTAAGCAAGGTGAAATCTTTTCTGATGCTGGTAACAAGCTGAAAATCAGCGACAACTGCACATTCCCATGTCTCTGATTTTGTCAGGGAAAGAACAGACCAGAGCACTCAGGAGAGAGAGGTCAGAGCCAGCCAGGGCTGGAGTGCATCTCAGTGGTGTCACTGCCTCGCTGTGCAACCCATGGCGAGCCATGGCATGCTTCTGGGCTCAACAAATACAATGCCCACCTCGCAAGCATGTTGTGAACATTTAATGAGACAACACGTGAAGAGCACTTAGCATAGTTCCTGGCACGTAATGAAGTGGTTAGTAAATGTTTGTGACTGTGTCTTTCAACCAAAGCACAGTTGCCATAAATAATGGCACCTTTTTGAGCCTTAGGTTTCTTATTTATAAAATGACTGAGTAATCCCAAATGTTTCTTCCAAGCTTTCTGTTATCTAATCACCCATGAAAGAAAGTCAGTGATATCCAGATCATATAACGAGAATAAAATTTGGGGGTTTCTTTTTTCTTAGCCTCAGCCCATATTTGTGTTCACCAGTTTTGCTGCCCTTTCTTTTTTTTTTTTTAATAAAAAACCTTGTCCAGTTTTTTAAATTTAATTTTACTTCTTGCATCTAGGGATTTACAATTTTTTACAGAACTTAGAAAAATGACAATTATTTTTCAAACTATTTTCTGTATTTTCCTCTTTTAAGAAACTCTCATCTATACAGAGCTGCTTGAACTTACCTAGAGTTCATCGATTCTGTTCATTTTTATTTATTTATTTATTTTATATTTTTATTGAGAACCAGATAGCAATGAGACAGTTTCACAAATGATTACTGGCACATTTTCAATAATCAATACATTGCGTATTATTGTCTCAGTGGTTATTCATTGTACAAGATGCAGACCTGATATTCTGTCTCAAATACTATTAGTTACCTACAGCAGCTAACGAAACTTCAAAATCCAGAGATCCATCCCTGACATCTGACTCCTTCACTGGCTGCACAATGACATAGCCAAGTGCTGCACCACACAAAGACAGAGGATCAGGAACTTAGGGAGTCCTGCGTTGACACCTAGTTGAGCCCTGAGGCCAGACCCACAAACAGGAGCACATAGCCCTGGGGTAAGGGCAAGAAACTTGACCACCCCAGGCTTCCTCTCACACCCTGGGTAATCTGAAACATCCCCTCTGCCACCCAACTCAGTCTCTTTGCTCTGTGTCTCTTCCACTTCTGTTGGCTCTTGCTCAAGATTTAAAAAGTTACAGGAAATGCTTAATTATTACCATGTAGTAGGGAAGACAGAGGGCTTTGAAGTCGGAATGTTTGGTTTGAATCCAGGCTGTCCAACTCTGCTGTCTTAGGCAGGGGTCTTCCTATTTTAGTCATGGTTTCTTCATCTGTAGTATGGGGCTGATAATACCTGTTTCTTGGGTTGTTTTATGAGTTTATGAGTAAGATTGAGCTGAGCCTTACTAGGTCTGGACTGCCATTCTCCTGACTGGGGTCTAAGCCTTGTGCTGTTATTCTCTCTCTCTGTCACTGCCTTTCAGAGTTTCAACTGAGATAACGGATCTATAGTGCCCTGTATAGCACATTTAATAGATTCTGAATAAATGCCCTCCCCTTTCCAACTCAATATAAAACAGAACCAAAGTCTACATATTTACTTAACCTTTACCCCTCAATGTTTAAGTTCTTCATTATGTGTCTCTATCCCCTATCAAACTCTACGCTCTGGAAGGTGGACTGAGTCAATTCTCAGTCCCAGAATCCCACACTGGTCTGGGCCAGCTCAGTTGCTTGAGAAAGTTTGCTGATCTGAATCAGTTTCACTGAAAATCCTGTGATCCCAAGAAGTAAGTTTTATTTGGTTAGTTACATAACAAGCAGGCTCTGCCCAAGTGCTGCACCACTCTGACCTGTCCTGTCTTCCCTGGCAGGACAAGTCTTCTTAGGATCATTCAAATCATCCCCTCATCCTCCCTATCACTTAAAAAAAAAAAAAAAAAACTATATTGCACAAAAGAAGAGCTATATCCTGAGGGTTCGGGTAAGAGGTTTTTTCCCCAATACATCCTCCTTGGAGCCAGGCATCTGTGGAACTCATAGATGAGGATTAAGTGAGATAGTGGACGCTGAAGCAACCTCCTGGAGATGTGGTTGGTGCCACTGCCCAGGCTGAGACTGAAGCCCAGTGCCTGGCCCTGGGCTGGCGGCTCACTTTCCCTGGGGCACCATCAGTCCACACTACAGCTGCTGAGTGTGTGTGGCCTCCTCAACGACACCGCCAGAAACCAGCTTGCTCTTTGCTACAGACACCAAGGGAGAAAGGCCCGAGGAGGCCGAGCCGAGCCTTACTAGGTCAGGACTGCCGTTCCCGTGACTGGGGTCTGAGCCCTGTGCTGTTATTCTCTCCCTCTGTCGCTGCCTTTCACAGCCCTCTCCCTCCTCCCTAGCCCCATGTCTGGCCTCTCATTTTTCCTAAGAAAATTTACTGAATTCCAAGAGTTTCTGATGCATGTGGGTTTGTGTCCATAGTGAGTGTGAGTGTTGTGTGTTGCGAGCGTGGGCGAGCGTGGGTGCTGCTTAGTGTCAGCTGTGCCTGTCTGTGTCAGGTGAATAGACAAGGCATACGGGACGTGTGTCTTTACAGTACACCTGGGGGATGTGGTTGTGTTTGTGTGCCCGTGTGTCTCTGTTATTTTTGTATGATATGTCTCTTGGGGTATGTGCTGTGCCTTAAGAACTCTGCATTACCTATGTGTAGTGTGCGCTCACCCCATTGTGTGTTTCTGCATTGTTATGTTTTAGTGTGTGTGTGTGTGTGTGTGTGTTTCCCGTATGTGAGCCTGTGTCTTTGTGATCTGCCCGTAACATACTACCCATAGTTTGGCTGCCCCTGTTTGGTGAAGTGCTTACATACATTTATTTAGGCCCCTGTCTATATATTGTCCTCATTTGCGGGGTGGGAGATGACTGTATGGCGTGCACACGTCTCCGTGTGTTGCGATGCACCCACATTTGGCTCTGCAGCGTGTGTGTGTGCGCGCGCGCGCGTGCGCGAGCGCGCTCGCGCAGGGTGATGGTGGTTGCTTGTAGGTTCCCTGTGTGCATGCTGTGGGTCTGCCTCTGTCCCTGTGCGAGGTGCCTGAGTGTTTTTCCTGCCTGCTCTTCCTCCCCTTCGGGTGCCCCAGCCTCCCTCCCTCCCTTCTTCTCCCCAGGCTGTGACCGCTCTCAGCTGACACCTCCGCTGCTCTGGCAGCCGAGAACAGCCTGGAGAAAGGTCAACTGGCAGCCTTCTCCCTGGGCCGGCCCTGAGCCTTCCGCCCAAGTGCTGTGGTGTGGGAGCGCCCTCTATTGGTGGTGTGGACCGCAAACAGCACTGGGAGAGGCCTCCGGAGGGGAATGGGTAATTCTCTATATAATTTTAAAGTGGCACACTTTTGAGAGTGCTAATAAGTGCGCGGAGACACTGAGGAAACAAAAAAGACGTCCATAGTAGAAGGTGAAAAAGGTTCCCCAGATCTACTCACGTTGTAGCCCCACCGAAATGAGCCCCCAAAATGTATGAGGAGACCAGCTATGCTCAGTGTATACTGAGTGTGTGAGAATGTCAAAGCCACGTTTACCTGGTGACTTCATGTTCTCCCCAGGGAATAACTTCCCAGAGCCTCAGTTTCCCCTTTGCAACAAGGACCTAGGTTGAGATCCAAGGGTTCCAAGTTCAGAACGAGGACTGAAAACTTTTCAGTGGATTTAACATAAGGAGATCAAAGGTATCCTTGTAAAAGGATAGGGAAGAGTCCTGGGGCACATGCATGTACACACACACACACACACACACACACACACACCAGCTGGCACAACATTCAGCAGCCAGCGTGGCTAATGTCCTAGAGTCTGGGAACAAACACATTTAAATTCCAAATAATAGGTGCAGTGGGATCATAGGGCCACTTGGTCCTGCTAGTCTAAAGAAGGATTTGCTGGGAGCATGTGGGTTAGCTCAGTTGTTAAAGTGCCTACTTGGGCAAACCCAGTCTGTCACAGGGACCACAGTTTGATTCCCTGCTCCACAAGCCACACCAGACCCGTCCTTAAGGCAGCCTGAGCAAGCAAAAAAAAATCCTTCTAAAGAAGGATTTCCTGAAGATTACCTCCCATGAATCACTCATAGATACTTCAAGGCACAGACAAATAAAATTTTTAAATATAGTTAAATAAAGTTAAACATATTCTTTCCCATAGGATATCTCAAAATCTTTAATATGATAATATGTTTTATGAATTTCCAGAAAAGGAGGAGATTGCACTCACTTGTCACAAAAAGACATAGATAATAGTTATCTTTTTTCCCTCCAAAGCTCTGGAAGAAATGGTAAATTTACATACTGGCAAGGTAAGGTACTGGGTAGCATAATTCAGTTACTATTGAATTCCACCTTACTACAAGACTCGCTTTTCTGTTTTTGTTTTTGCTTTTGTGCATGTTTTAGTTTATCTCTCTGGATCTTGTATTAACCTGCACGGGCAGGTACTATGTCATCATGCAAAATTACAGATGAGAAAGGGACTCAGAGAGTTGAAGCGACATGTCCTAAGTCGCTTCACCAGCTGGTGAAAAACAACGTGACACCAGGTTTCAAAACACATGAGCTTCCACTCAGTGAACTACCGAACAACATGACTTCACAAAAAGTTTACAATGCGGCCCCTGTCTAAGAGCTGTACATTGTTTTCAGAAAAACCTTACACACACACACACACACACACACACACACACAGAGATAGAAGTATGGTACTAAAAACAGTAGGAGATAAGGTAAGAATGCAGCAGGAACTGAGGTTGTCCCAGGAAACTTTCCAGATGAGATGAGCCTAAGCTGCACTTGAAAGGACGGAGAGCGTGTAAATCAAGGGTCAGCAACTTTTTAATGTGAAGCACCAGATAGTAAACACTTCTTGCTTTGCGAGCCGTCCCGCCTTTGCTGTTGGTGCTCTGCATTACCTCTGTAGCATAGAGGCAGCCACAGATAGTATGCCAATGAAAGGACTGAGCTTCAGTAAAACTTCATCTGCGAGCCAGGCAGCTACTACATGAGCCACCTTTTGCCAACTTTTGAGTTAAAAAGAAGAAAGAGAAATATGAGGCCTCTCTGAGAATCCCCCTTATAGAATCAGTGAGCCATGCACTCCAGGGTCCTGCCGGTCCCAGGCCCACGGCTAGTCCTCCTCTGGCTTCCACCTCACCCCAGGCCTATCTCAGCTGTATTCTAATCCCCAGAGCAAGCTTACTGAAGCTATGCAAATGGAGCTGCCTGCATAGAGATAAGCTAAAGAACAGCTCTCCCATCCCAGGGGAAGTTGCTTGGGAACACGAGCCTGCCGCCAGTCTGCTGGAAGGCAAGGACAACCATCCCTGAGTCCCTATGTGAAAAAGGAATTGGCCCTTTCTTCTTCCAAGAAGTCAAGGCCAATGCTATACTAATGGCAGCTTCTATAGACTAAGCATGGACCACCTGGCCCTTTCAGACTGCCAGGCTAAGGTGCAGCATTCTTAGGGCAATACATGGAATGCACTAACGCATGCTTCCGGCTTTTATCTCTAACATGGTTTCATGATGTTCTTCCTCTGCACATTAAGCTTGAGTAACTTCTCACTCAGTACAGGATCAAAGCAGAGAGCTGTAGCCTTGCCTTCGAGCCACTGCACCTGCAGAGGACTTCTATCCAACTCCCTTCAGCATCTGCTCCACCTGAACTGCTCGGTCCCTGGGCATGGTTTAGAGTCCCAGTCTTCAGTACCCCATTCTGACCCCTAGAATGCCTTACTTTTCCTTTCATCCAAGCCCCACCCTGACCTTCCAGGCTATCCTCAAGGCTCTTCCTCCTGCTTGCCCTCCATATCCTATTCCACCTCTGCATTACCATAGCCTGAATGTTTTTCTTAAAAGCAATGTCACCGTCCTTACCTGTGTGTGTGTGTGTGTTTGGTTTTCTAAAATGAAAGTAATTTTTGATGATTATAAAGACTCAAAGATACTGTTTAAAAGATTTAAGCACTCTAGAACCTTCTGTGAGTGAAAGAAAATTTATTAGAATGTTAATGTCTAAGAAAATGAAAAAAGAGGGCTAGGGAGATAGCTCAGTAGCTATCCACTGAGCTGCCTGGCAAGCGCAACATCCTCAGTTCAATCCCCAGTACCAACAAAAAAGAAAGAAAGAAAGAAAGAAAGAAAGAAAGAAAGAAAGAAAGAAAGAAAGAAA
>NDGM011240093.1:4436-18180 GCA_002564305.1 Octomys mimax | reverse complement strand
GGTCCCTGTGCTTTGCTAAGCTTGTTCTAAGTAGGTGCTTTAGACCACTGAGCAATCTCACCAACCCCAATAAATTAATATTTAGGGAGAATGAACAAATGTAATATACAGAAGAATTCCAAACACTTTGCATACAACCTCAAATAGGTGGAACAAAATTCCTCACTTATAGGGTCTGGCTTCACATGGTGATTTGTTACCAATAAGTACAGTATGTAAAGCCATTACTTTACCATGGAGATACCTGGTAAGTCTCTCTCTCTCTCTCTCTCATTCTCTTTCTCTCTGTGTCTTCCGGTCTCTCTGTCTACCTCTCTCTCTCTGTCTCTCTGTCTCTCTCTCTCTCTCTCTCTCGTACTAGGACTCAAACTTACGAACTTGTGCTTGCCAGGCAGGCTCTGTGCTGCTGAGCTATAACCCTGGCCCCAACACCTGGTAAATAGTACCTCAACTAAGTGAAAAGGTCAATACCATTATCCATGAGTCACCTTGATAATATTCAGTCTTGATAGGATGTAATGCAAAGGGTAATTTTCCTCCGTGGTGTTCCTCTCATGATTCCAGTCTCATTCCAAGAAAAACTTCAGACAACTTGCAACAGTGAGACATCCTCTAGAATGTAACATGGCACTCTGGCTGGGACTGTGAGGATCAGAAATAAGAAAACTGCATAAAAATCAAAGAAGTTTGAGCAACATATGGAGTTTAGTTAGTGATAACAGATCAACCATTAGTCCACTAGTTATCTCAAAGGTACTGTACTACCATAAGATGTTAATATATAGAGAAAATTAGGAGTGGGGTGTATAGAAACACTCTGTTCTACTTCAGTATACCAAAACCATTCTTCTATAAATCAAAACCATTCTAAAAACAGTCTTTTGAACAATGTAATGGTGATTTGACTATAAGGAAATGGTTATATTTTAAGATAGCTGTAAAAATTCCATTGGAAATTATTTGTCAATTCTATTGGTAAGAAGGTTATAAACATTGTTACGTGGTTTGTTTGCTATATTCATACTTTAAAGAATAGTGCTATGGGCTGGGGAGATGGCTCAGTGGAATAAGCGCTTCCATGACAAGTGCAAGGGCCTCAATTCAATCCCTGGTTCCGAAAAAAAAAAAAGTGCTAAATATGAGCTTTCAATTAGAGATTTTTGAAAATAACAATGTAATTTTCCCATCCAAGTTCTGCACTGCAGAATTACATTCATATTTGCCTTTGATACAGATTAAGAATCACCTGCTCTATGTTAATATTAATGATTTAATTTTATAAAGTAAACCTCCCAGAGAATAACCCAGTTGTTCTAGCTTCTAATAAATGTGTATTCAAGAGCCTAAAATTCTAGGCTTTGTTGGAATTCTGTTAGGTAAAGTACATTCTAGTTTTGGAGTTGATAAACAGAGGGATGGGAGAGCTTCATTCAGGGAAGGTGATTCCATGACCTTATGCCATTGCGCTCTTTAGGCTACTGGCCAGATTCCCAGGACCAAGCTGGCCTGGATCTAAGGGATGGGCACTTCCAAGAATAAGTTAAATAAGGAAACACTACCCCCGCAGAATTCTAGTGTCAAGGAACCTCCCTACTTGGAAATGACTCAAACCTTGGTTCTGCTGCGAAAGAGACCAAATCCTATGCCTTTTATTCTGTAAACACCCAACCCCCAAACTGTTGATCTGGTCAATGATATTGAAAGAAACACAGAAAGGGAGAGAGAGGGGAAGAGAAAAAGACAGAATACGGTCTTATTAATAATAATTAGTGCTAATTTGAAGAGGGAGAGAAATGGCTTATGTGCGAATATGCTTTCTTTAATAAAGCAGAATCTGATAAATCCTTTAAGAAATACAGCCATCTGTTAATATGGGTTCTGCCTCTTGGTCTCCAAATGTTATAGCTGTCACCAGAGCAGTCTGCCCAATTGGGGGTGGGGGAGCAGAGAAGGGGAAAGGAGACTGAGGGGTGTTAGAACATGGGCTCACTCATACACAACGAAGCAGCCACAGAATCCTGGGGTAGCGCTGTTCTGTTTCCTTGGGTACCTGCTTAGATAATTCCACTTTCCAGTCCTTTGGGAGATTCCCCTATTACGTAGGTGAGAAAGCTGGAGGTCTCAGCTTTCANNNGGGGGGGATGGAGCGTGCTAAGAAGGGTCTCGCACAGACTGATTGACAATGTAAAAATACTTTTTGAGTATTTGAATATTTATGTCAAAAGATAACCATTGCTCTCCACGTCGGGCGAAATGAACAATACTGAAGGGGAAGGCAAGAGGGTGGGAAATCCACAGCGTGGAATGGAGCTGTCCATGCAGCCAGGGTGACAGGGGAGATCTTGGAGGAAAGACCGGCTGCGGAGGAAGTCTCTGCAGCTGTCCTCCTTGAGTTCGCAGCCCAAGAAACGCTGCATCTGTAAAAGCGTGAATAGAAAACAAAGCTAGAGCCTGGAGGGGCCGCGTTAGTGGGGTGCAGTGGCCAGGCGCCCCCGCCGCCGCCTGCAGACGTCCCTCTCCCCCCGCGGCTCGCGCGGAATGTGGTGATCCGGCGGGGATGACTTCATGCGGCTGGAGCTCGGCGGCGGGAGCGGCAGCTGCAACTAGCAGGTGGGGTGGGGGCCGGCGGAGCTGACCGCGCGCTCGGCCCAGCGGCGGGACTGCGGCCCGGGCTTGCGGACGCCCGGGACACGCACGGACTCGATCGGGGGAGGTAAGCAGCCCGGCCACGATCAGCCTTGGCCACACTGTGCGGTGCCTTCCGCTCTGTTAATAATGGGGTTTGCAGCAGAATGGGAAGAAAGGGGATAGCCACGCTGTGCTCTGCCTTGGGAAAAGGAGCAACAACTGGGACTGAAATGTTAATCAGCCAAGTGCTGGAGATCCGAGGAGCAGTGCTTCTGGGCAAACAAAGAAAGCGCTCAGCCACTATATTCTTTGAAAGGTGATAAACCATTTAAGTGCCAGATTCACTTAGACACTGAAGAGGATTCCAAATGTAAAATTAGACTTGCCTTTTTACCTTTCTGAGTTCTCAGCCTACCACCGAATTATTTTCTGGTTTTGGACCAGCAGGTCTCCAGCAGCAATCTGGGGGAAGTATTTAGAAATCTTCCATCTCTTTGTATCGTCCTGGGTCTTCTATCTTCCCAGTTTATCCTATTAGGTCAGTGCTCAACTGAGCCTTTAGAGAGAGTCCCTAGGCGGGAGGAGAAACTTCTCTATCTCCTGGAATCAAGACTGCTTCTCCTTCACTTGTCATCATCTCTGTCAATCTTTTATTTCATTCATGTTTTTCAGAGATGCTTTACATATTCCCTGGCCAACTATTGTCAGCTCTTGTCTGTGGCCTCAGTTCCATGAATGATTTCGTCAAGGTCCCACAAAGGGCATTGCTCTAGCCAGGTTTCCTATTCACTCTTCCTCTCTATACCATTGCCCGTGTCCTTCCCACAAATAGGTGCATTGGTATATTCTGCTGTTAGCCAGTACAGGCATGGTTTCCCATAACTCTCTTCCTTGAAGTCACTCTGGCTGACTACCAGAAGGCTTGAGAGGATAAACAATACATTTGAGTGTAAAGCCTGCTCCCCACACATAGACAGAGGTGGAAGTAAAAATGTAAATGCCAATCATTTCAGTTGTTCTTGATGCAATTTTTACCCAGCTGGATTGTGGGACCTTTAGCTGTTAGGATTTAGGGCAAGTGCTCAGAAAGCAAGGAGTGTATTTGTCCTAGGCTTATGCAAAACCTCAAAAGTTTGAGAGCTCAATCTAAATCTCAGATTATTTGAACATCTTTAAGTCCGCCTACCTGTTAACAGGTTTGTACCACTTGTTTTAGCATTTTTCTCCACAACTCCTTGCTACTGAGCTCAAGTGTTTCTTGTTTTCACCTAGGGATGTACATTTGAGTGATATATTGTGAAATGGATAAGATGGCTGTTATGGGGATAGCAAAAATGTCAATTCACAAACAGAGAACAGCTACCATAAGCCAGACTGTGGGGTGTCTGTGTGCCAGCACTTGATTTAAAATAGGATCTGTTACCTTTAAATTTGAAATTAGAGAGATTCTGATTCCATAACCTTGCAATTTTATTTTAGCAAATTAAACTAGATCTTTGTAAAAAGGGCCATATTTTATAGCAAAGAATTGAACCTCACTTACCTTCCTTTCTCAATTTTGCATTTAGACAAAGATAGTGGCTTAAAAATCATGTCAAATGTATTATATATTGAATATTCTAACATTTAATATTTCATTTTATATATTTGATTGTGAATTATCTTCTTACAAAATATACTTTAAAACCATTAAAACTTGTTTCTTTGTCTCTATCATCAGTATGTGAGGTAGAGGGAGTGGAGGAGGTGAACAAACCCACTACAAATTAACCAACTCCAGAAGCTGTCTTCTAGGACCTTGAAGCAGTCCAGATCCTTTCCAAAATATATATTATTATAATTTAATGTTATGCTATATTATATGTTGAACATGACTTGAATTTGAAACACCCAGTTTTTGTGACAGACACAGCAATTAAGAGCTAAATAGTAAAAGATCAAAAGTAAAACCTTCTACTCTGTTACCTTTTCTTTCTAACATTAAATACTGAACCACATAAATGATCATTCTAAAAAAGCAGCAAATATTAATAAAATCATCCTTGTTAATAAATTAACTCTGGGTATATGAAATAAAGGTCATATAATTGATTTTTTGGGGGGGAAACCAGGGATTGAATTGATCTTATAAGTACAGTAAAATTTGTAATTTGAGTAATCTTTGTGTTTAAGAGCAGGGTATAAGAATATCAAAATGAAGGTTAGAAATTGATAGTGTCTCACGTTAGGTTTCTGAAGAAAATTACTTCCCTGAGGAGAAATAGGGTGAGAATAAGAAGACTGGTGATACCCAAGCTGGCATAATACCTGCCAGTGATTCTACAGGTCAGACCAATCCATTAAATTATTTACTGGAGTTGTGGAAACCTAGAAAGAAAGAAAGGTAGTTAGAAATTTTCATTTTCATGTTGATACAACTGAAAAAATAAATTCAAGGAATTTCTGATTAATGGTTTTGAATAATGTTTTGAGTGCGTAGATCTAAGCAGAAGTTTGGTTAACTTTTTGACTGAAATTGACTTCATTTCTTTTTTCTTTAACTATTTCTCAAGGAAATGAAACATTAATTGGTTCATATTTAAAATGGAAAATGAAACTATGCATGATTAGATATTAAAAGAGCTCTGGATATTTCTGTAGATTTGACAAGATAAAATTGAAGTCATTGGATTGCTGAGTAAAAAAGTCACATGAAAAATATTGTCTGGTGGGTAGTCAACGATCTCTGCAAGGTAGTGGGTATAAATTTTGGAGTAAACTTTGGTGTCTTATGGCATGAGAGCTTTTTATGATGCTGCATTCCTACTATTAGCTAAGTTGAAATCGTTTCACCTAGAGATTTTGAAAAAGGAAGGAAAAAGTACAAATAATGGTACAGTTAAAGAAAAATATCATTTCTATTCAACCAGTGCTTTCAGTGAAAATGGATCGAGAAAATGTACTATGTTGAAAGCTGCCAATGACCTTTTCTTAGCTGTCAAATTTCTTTTTTTTTTTTTCAAGTTTCTGTAATATTTCACCCTGTTCAGTATTAAGTAATATGGATAAGGAAATGTGATATCTCTTGATCTAGTTTCCTCCGATCTTACAGTTCTCCATTAATAGCCTAAGCCAAGTAGTATTTATTTCCAGTTTGCCTCATCCTGCTATATACTAAATCCTTACTCACACCTAACACTACGTCTTCCATGGAATCTTTCGTGTACCCACTTTTTTTCTCTGGTCAGATATGCATGCTTCTCTGTTGTCTAAGTTTCTGCAGCTCTTCCAGTGTTGGTTCATTCTTTCATATTTATGCTTTGTCTACTGTTTTAACATAGTTCTCAGAGAGCAGAGTCAGGAACTGACAACTTTCTACTTCTTGCAATATGTAGTACAGTGCAAATAGATTGCAGATTAGTCATAGGGCAACTTGATTTCAGTAAAGAAATGAGTTATTTCCCATACCTATCCACCTACCCTTCCACACCAGATGAGTTTGGCTTTTTAAGATCTGCAAATAAACTAATTCAGTTTTTTTACAACTTTGTAAAAATGTAAATGTAGTAAGAGTACAGTCAAATGATTAATGATATTCATAAAAATTGTGTGCTTATGTGCATTTTAATGTGCATTTGTTCATATATATTAGAAGCATGGTAAGCGTAACAAAATAAAAAAGTGATACATTCATATACTTGCATTTGAAACAAAAAAAGACATCATATGTATGAGTACATATCTTTTTTCAAAATATTCCACTGAGGACTTTGATCTGTGATATCTCATGTAATTATTATACTTTATGTTGATAATACATTAAGAAGTTGAGGCTCAGAGCTGTTACCTAATGGCACAGCTTCGTTCTGCATTACTACACTGCTTTTTGAAGTGTAACACTGAAGTGAAGCATTTTACAAACAGAAGTCATCATAGCAATTTGGTTGTTTTGTGATTAATCTTTTTAATGCTTTTTAAACTTCTGGCTGTGGACATCTCCTTTGATAATACAGTGAAAGCTATGCATCCTCTCCCCAAGGAAACATGTGTACACACACATGCATATGATTTCACATACACACATGCATATGATTTTACATACAACTGTAGATGTATATAGATCCATTAAAAATATCCTTTGAAGGGTTAAATACAGTCCACTTTGAATGCTCTGACCACATGTGTCTTTTATTAGCCTGTACATTTCCTGTATTTGGTGTAAAGTTCTGTTTGTTTCTCTGCTTTAGGACATGAAGTGAGAGCTCTTCATTAGCACTGATACAACAGCTAAGACAACGTTACGCTGGAAGTGCTAGTGAGAGTAGCGACACAGACAACCTTGATTCATGGAAAAGCCATCATAAGGGAGCTTCAAACATTACATATTCCAAGTGATTTATTTAGGGTTTTCAAATTAAAAGCATTTTTATAAAAGCAGACAGTTCTCAGATATAAGAGGACTGTATTACCAAATATACAGATGAATATTGCTAGTAGTTGACTGGTGTAGTCTACACCAAAATCTGTAAATTTTTCTCTGCCTCAGAGTTACTGTTTATTTCTGGCAATGCTGTCTGTCATAGTATATTTGCTTTTGCCAAGTTAAGGAAAGAATGACAAGTTATGTTCATCTAGCCCAGGTTCTAAAACAATTCTCAGCCTACAGAGCTACACATCATCTTAGATGCATGAAAGTCATTCTTCACTGATATTTAAGAGAGTTGTACTAGACAGCGTGGTCCCTGCTGATGCTAATGTTCAAAAGATGTGTCAAGAATAACATTGTTTTTTTTTTTAAGAAAATCGAAGAAAATCTCAGCTATTGCTGAATTTTACATTTCTCAAAATCTATTTTCCTGTAGCTGAAATATAGTAATCATGTAAGCTACTGAAAATGTGAGGTTTTATGAAAGCAACATGATGTGCCCCATATGAGGTACATGTGTTCTTTATTTTATAATTTTAAAACATTTTTAATGGCCAAATATCCATATACTTTGGGAAATCCAAATGTATATTTTACATGTCTGTGGTTAATGTATATGTTAATTTAAATATAAATATAAACATATACATTACCAATTAATTTATAATTCATTAGTATTAAATACATTCATAGTGCTGTACACTATTGTAATATCTATTTTCAGAACTCTTTTTTTGTTTGTTTGTTTGTTTTTGCGGAACTGAAGATTGAACTCAGGCCCTTGCGCTTATCAGGCAAGCACTTATTCTACTGAGCCATCTCCCTGGCCCCCAACCATCACCCTGGCCCCACCATTGTCAGAGCTTTCTCATCATTGCTAAACAAGTATTCTGTACCTGTTAAACAATACCCTATCATGTTTTGTGTCCTTTAGTCCCTGGTAAACTCTATTCTTTCTTATGTAAGAGGAATCATATGATAACTATCTTTTTATATCCGGCTTCTTATATTTAGCACAAAGTTTTTAAAGTTATCCACATTGTAGCACATATCAGAATTTCATTTTAAGGCTGACTACTATTCTAAATATGTTTCACATATAATAATTTATTGTTGCAAAATAATCACAGTATTTATCTTTTGATGACATCAAAAATGTCTACCATACTCTAATGTACAATAAGTATGCCATAAGTCAAAATCCACTGGGGCCAGGGAGATGGCTCAGTAGAATAAGCGCTTCCCCGGCAAGCACAAGGGCCTGAGTTCAATCCCAGGTTCCGGAAAAAAAAAAAAAAATCCACTGAAAAAAATTTATTAAACTTAAAGCTGTTTTGTACTTGCAAGCTATGTGGTAATGGTCATACTTGCATATGTGTCTTTCATACTGATAATTTTACTTTTGATGGAAGGATGCTTGGAGTGGTTCTGTGGAGTTAAAGATAATGCGCAAATATTTCTATTTTAATATGTACAAAGCTCTAAACATCAGTCTTCAGCAGGCAGGATTTCTACATATGATGAAAGTACTTTGAATTCTTTTTTAAAAATGCAAGTAATATTGTATAAGGAAATCTATTTAACATGATCTGAACAAGGTAATATTCCCATTTACTGTCATTTCCATTTCATGAATGCAAAATAATCTATACGTTATTGAATAAAAATAATGTCTATGTTATTGAAATATTTCAATTCAAAGTATTATACAATACATCACAGATGTCAGTCAAGTTTTAGAAAAAGAATGCAGAAAAGTAAAACATTTATAGCTGTTTTTCTGTTTCTTCATTTTTTTTTAAGCTTCAGCATTGGGAAATATTTCTGTAGCCAACTCTAAATTTTGGTCTATTTTTAGTTCAATTTAATATACTTGTATTATGGTCCTTTTTTATCCTATTGTTTACTTAGATTCTTTTTATGAGGATGTATTTCTTTATTTGATAGAAGGTCTCACTATATAGCTTGGATTCATAGTGTTCCTCCTGTCTCAGCCTCCCCAGTGCTGGAATTACACGTGGGGCTGGCCTGGCATGCAGCACCAGGGATCTGTTTAGACTGCTAAGCTATCTCCCCAGCCCCCTTAGATTATTTTTAAAATGTCCTTTTAAATTTATTCTGAAAGAGAGTAATTTACAGCGAATAGTAAGAGTGTCTTATTTAAGCTAAAATACAGAGTATGTGGAATGTGTGAAATATAAACAAGACTCATTGAGACAGCTGTTCTCCAAAGCAATGTGTCTTGATTGTGCTTCTGTCAGAGGAGGATGAGAAACCTTACTGGAAAGTGTATCATGTTTTTTTTTATTAGACATTAAATATGAAAAGAACAAGGATGAAGTAATATGTCTTATACTATAAGAAGCTACTTTAAAGGATTATACGATTATTCATTTAAGTGGAATAAGCACATTATACAATGCAGTTGACACTAGATATGTTGCAAAAATATTTTAAGGTATGTTTATTTGATGGTCTAAGGGTGAGGATGCTTATTTATTGTTTATTTTATTTTAATGTATTTAGTACAGGGTTTCACTGCACAGATCAGACTCATAGTGATCCTCCTGTTTTCAGCCTCCCATGTGCTGGGACTACAAGCCCAGTCTCAGTCACTGTCTCAGCACACCCCCAGGTTGAGGCCAGCACAACATGCCAGGGATACAATCCCAGTCCCTGTGTCTGCCTAAGCAGGTATTTTAGTCCACTGAGCTTTAGTCTGCTGAGCTATATGGCTAGCATGTGAGGGGACTTACTAACAAACACTTTGTTATTTACTTCTATTTGATTGATCCTATTTGAAAAATGAGTTCAAAACAAAACAAGTAAGTGTCCTGATCTTTTACAGGCAAACAGTGATCACCTCTTAAACACCCCACTGCAGTACCAAGTACCGGGCTACAACCATCAGTAGTTTTTTTTGTTTTGTTTTGTTTTTTTTTGTTTTTGCAATAATAGCCACCATATAATCTGCTACACATCTTCTAATGTATGCTTCATAATTTGAATGAATATACAAAATTCAGTGATACTTTTTAGACTATATTTCTTAGATTTTTTTCCCCTGTGATCATTCACATACAGGTTCTCTGCTAAGTGAAATATAATGGAAAACAGTGCTTCTGTTCATTTACAAGAGTTCACCCTGCTAGGGCTTGTGGAATGTTGACTCTGACTTTTGGAGGAGCCATGAAATCACTGAAAATAATCTTTTAAACTTCCTCAAATTCAAATTGATATTTAGAGACTGACTAATTTGAAAGAGTAACTACAGCAATGTACCAAAATTTTAGAGAAGGAAGATTAGGTTTATGGGTTTCTAATAATAAGGTGTGCTCAGTAGAGAATAATGCATGTTCAAGGATTCATTCAGAAAAGATTGTACTGGTACTACTCTCAAAACAAAATTGTGTCAAGTCATTGTCATCTGTATTAATGCCTCATCTTATTATTAAGAAACTGAGAAGTTCTTGGGAAAACTACTTTTAGTTATTTATTTTTATTTCTTATCTGCTTTGTTATTCATTTCCTTGAAAAAAAAACATGACAGTAGAATCTAACTTATTTTTCAAAGACAAAAATACTAGTTTCTTTTAAATAGTATCTTTCTATTCTTTTAGAATGACTCTTAGTGAAGATATGTTTTATTCTTTTAAAATTTTATTTTATTTTATTTTGAAGAGTAAATGACAGAAGCCTTTATAGGCATATGGATGCAACTAGAGGCTATACTCATAAGTGAAATAAATCAGACCCAAATGTGTAAACATTGTATTGTTTTCCTAGTGTAAGAACTTGAAAGGATAAATAAAGCCTGAAATGTATAGTAGATAAAACAAAACAGAAAGAAAATAAATTTAAGGATTAAATAATGAAGATGAGAGAAAGGAGAAAAGATAGGCAAAAGGAAAAGGGAAAAATATCAAGTATATATACAGGATGGCTGAGATGATTGTACTCATTATTGCCATCAACTTTTTGAAAATAGCAGTTAATGTTTAGAATTTTCACCTTGACCAACGCTGTATGCTGATATCTGTGATTTGAACAACTACATTGAGGACAGCAATGTGTAAAACAAAACTCATGGTTTAATACCTCTCATCTTGGTCTTTTAAATGTGTACTGTTTCTAATATCTTATCAATTATTATAATCTCTTAACAATAAATGTTTAAAAAAACAAGAAAAAATTTAAGATTTCTTGAATGCAAAAGTTAATATTCAATTATTTGTCCAATCTCACATAACTGTATAACTGTATCTATTGATCTGAGCAACATATTTGACAATAAAGATAGTGTAACAACCATTATTAATTAACTATTCCTATTTTCAAAATCTGTAACATATGTATTATTATGTTACCTTATTTCTGTCTTTTTTTTCTATTTGTTTTTGCTTCTGTCTTTTACTCTTCAAAAACTACTTTTAAATTTGTGCAGTCCTACACAGGTGAGATATAAAATAGGGCTGATGTTGTTAATTTTTTATTACTTGCCTAAATTTATTAGAATTACCTAACGATCAATTTGGAAGCATTTTATGATAAATAAAAATGTATCAGTTGAAAATCTCCACTGATAAAAGTTAATTACTAAGCTAGTGTTCTGTAGAATAGAAATCTTAATTAAATTTCTTTCATTTTCTCCAGATTAAAAAGAAGCATGATTTTGTAAGACAATAGCATTTGCTATATTTTATATGTGTTAACATTTATAGTAAGTTTTAGTGTGCTGTACTGTTCTAAGCATTTGACAAACATAAACTATTATCAGTATGTGATAGTATAATATCAAAATGTAAAAATTCATACAGTTCAAGTGATCATTATGGTACCTGGCTTTACCACAGAAATGATAATAATAATAATAATAATAATAATAATTTATAGTAATAATTTCTTCACATTCTCATCCAGCCTTTGGTTATTTTAAAAAATAGTCAAAATGATCTCAACATATTTTCAAAATACGATAATTACTATCTCCTTTCCTTTCTCTGTTTGTTTGTTTAATATTCTGAATGTTTCAGCCACCACTTATGAAACGATATTGCATTTGGAAAAAAAAATTGACTGTTGGTTCCCACCTCTGCAATTTGCTACCCGGATGATTTATAACAGTTCAACTCTGGGAGCTGTTTGCTAATATGTAAAACAGTAAAACTTATAGGGATCTTGTGAGGATTAAGGAACATAACACAAAAGAAAGCTTAATGTCATTTCTGGAACATACATAGAGTAAGTAACCATTTTTTATTATTTTTATGTGCACTGGCAACATATAAGTAGACCTCATTACCAAATCTTTCCCCAAATGTTTGTGAATTTTTTCTGCCTCTCTTTAGGAAGTTAAACTAAGCTTTGAAATGACTGGGTCTCCCAGGATGAGCTCTCCAGATAGATAATGCCGTGTCAAGCAAGGTTGAGGCCCACTCCAGGCAAGGTGATCAGGCTCTGATCCATTAGTGTCTGTCAGAATAAGACTTAGCTTCTATTTTTGACTCCCCCAGCTGCTGATTCGATGACCTGGGAAAAGTCAATTGGCTGTTACTTCTGTATCTTATTTTCTTTTGAACCATACCATATATCTAGTCATGCTTCACTATCAAAAACGAAGTGAGGATCTTCATTGCAGGTGTTGACTTCAGAAGCTAAGCGCCAGACAGCCTGGCAGTGTTTCCTTAGCGAACAACAACTGTTGACTTTTTTTTTTCCAGTATAGCATTAAGGTTCCCAGTAGAGGACAAAATTAACTTACAGAAAACTGTTAATAATCACTTCCTCTAGCAGGAAGCTATAGAAGATTTGGTTAATTTTCTGGATGCTAAGCAGGATGCTTTGGACAACTGTACTGTGCATTTCTGCTGGCCTATGGAAGGGAGCAGATCATGCTTATTCTTTTGTCTCTTTTATCATTTGTTTGTACTCTTTCTCGTCTTAATTTCTTATACATTTCTTTCTTTTTTTCTTCTTCCAATTTCACATTGCATAGATCTGGTAATAAGAGTAATTGGTTGGAAGACAGCACTATGTATTACAACATACACTGTGAAATTCATTTCACTTTGTTAAGTGAAATTCTGTATCACTTGTAAGTTTTTCTGTTTTAATTGTAATTTGTACTTTCTAAAAAAATAGAAAATTAAATAAAAACAAAAGCTGGATAAAAATTTACTAGATACTATTCAACCATGTTTAAATGTATAACTATTGGTAAATTCACATATTGTTAATTAAAATAGTTAAGTTTTCAAAAAAAAAGTATATCAGTAACTTCATTGCATATCAATCCACTTTAGGCAACAATTTAAAATGTGTTGATTACTGTCATTACAGGATGAATAAAAACTCAGAATAATAAATAATATTATGATTTGAAAGATTAAAGACAAACATCTTTGGCTTAGAGTTTTTGATCTATAATCATATATTAAGATACAAATATTGCTAAAATGATATAATATTTTAGAGCATTACTTATATAATGATTTGTCAATTGAGAGGCCACCTTTGACACTAAAATATATATTTTATTTCTACAAATTTACCATACCACATAATTTTATCTTAATAAAATCATTGGCAGGTAACTAACCATATATTTTCTACAGTATTACATTAATTATTAACAGAATATGAGGGCTTGTGAGATGGCTCAGTGGTCTAAAGCTCCTACTTAGAACAAGCTTAGCAAAGCACAGGGACCAC
>NDGM011240044.1:978-26850 GCA_002564305.1 Octomys mimax | reverse complement strand
TATATATATATATATATATCTCAAGTATACATGTAAATATTGTGCTAATAATCATGATGACTTGGTAGAAAGGCATACATCTCTTTAGCTTTTATATTTAAAGACACAGGAGCTACCTGGGATGATTTGTCCAGGGTGGCTTGTACACCTGGATCATGTAGTCAACTCCTATAGTCGACACCTAACTTTACACATACTTGGGTGTCATGTGCCAATTTATTGCACATGGGGGTTTTCTATGACCAAGGGTGATCTGTGATGCCACCCTCACAGTGGCACCAGTCAATAGTTCTATAGCCTGCATGGAACACTAAGGGAGAAAGAAAGTCACTCTTTGCCACACCATGGAGTGTTCCTCCTCAGTGATGCCCCTCTCTCAGGCCACTTTGCCTTGGAACCAGCAGACTATGGACTGAAACCTCCACAGACTGTAATAAACCTTTCCTACTTTAACTTTGGATGTTGGGTATGTTGTCTCAGTGATGAAAGAAATAGCTAATACATGGTAAGTCCCAGATCTGAATCCCAAACACATAGCAGAGAAGTTCCTGGTTTTATGCCTAGCCAGGTGCAAAGCATATTTGCTAATTTTACTGAACAGAACATCAGCCTTTCTTCAAATTTTAAAGTAACTCTAAATAAATGGTAACATATTTTTAGCATTTTTATAGCAAATCTGAAGTCCATAAGAAAACAGAAAGTCATATTTAATGTTGGTAGGTTCTCAATATAATATACTTAAATAATTTCCGTAGCAAAAATATGTTTTAGATGTGTTGAATTTTGGAAATAATGACAATTTATTCCTTTATATTTGCTTAGTATACTTTTGCTTTATTCCCCCAGGACTGATTTCACAGCTGAGTTACAAAAGATAAATAGAAAGTTTTCTTACCGTTTATAATTTAGTGAAAATGTTCAATAACAGGAAGCTCATGCCCACATGAAATGATATAGCTAGGCAAGAAAGAGGATAGAGAGAGTCCCAGTCCATCACCATGACTGTGCTGACAGTTTTTAGCAAAACCTTGACAATCACTGAGCAAGTTGAGCTGAATTGGGGCAAAGATGTCTTCCAACTTTACAAACCAATTACACACTTGTTACTTTGTGATTTGAGAAAATTATTTTAACTATTTGTTTTTTATTTATCTGCAAAATGGGGGAATTGTGCTCTCTACAGGGAGACAACTAATTCATACAAAATGCCGAGCTGGTATGGTTTGGATCTGGAAGGTCCCTTCAGTTCTCCTGTGGCTCAAGGGCAGGGGTTTTGAGAGTGGCTGGGTCATGGGGAGGCTGCGGGCATCCACAGTCATTTGTTATGTGTCAGGAGGTGGAGACTGGCTGGAGGCGACCCCTGAAGATGGGACATGGAGGAGTATCTCCCTCCTGGCTCCTCCCTTCTCTCTCCTTTCCTGGCTGCTATGACACGAAAAGCTTTCCAGACCCTTCTTTCATGCCATTTCTGCCTTGGAGGGAGCCAGCTACAGAACAAAACCTCTTAAAATCCATAAGCCAAAATAAATGTCTCCTGCTTTAATTTTTGGGTGAGAGTAGTGAGGCTCAGTGATATGAAAATGACTCAGACACTGGAACATCCAGTCATCCAGTGGATCAATAAGTGTCAAGTTTTCTTTTCTTCTTTCTCCACTCATCTTTCAGGTTAAGAGAATTTGGGAAGTAGCAAAATAAGTTGAAATTTTTTGTACAAATTTGTTGACAAAGGGTTGCTACTGGTTTTCTTTTACCTGTAGTATACATTGCAAGGTCATGAAACATTAAAAAATTTGTTGTATACTAAAAATACACAGAAAAGAATGGAATATCAGCCCTTTATGATTTCAAAAAATTAATGCTTCCGATTGTAGGACTGTGAACTAGGCTGGCATTTTTCCTGCCTGTAATATCTCTATCCAAGAACATGTTCATTCAATATGTTCATTGAAACTAGTACAAATTCTTAGGAATGAATTTAGATTTGCACTTTGTAGAGCCACCTGCACAGACTGTGCAAGGCACAATCCGCAGACTGCTGATAGGTAAGATTATGTGTCTACATCTCCGTGTTGATGCACATAAAATAAATTAATATTTATAATCTGAACATTGATATCACCGATAATATTTTCTTTTCTATTAAACCCAAACTTACACAGAGAATTTCACTGGTAGGAAAACTTAGCTTTGCAAGGCAAGACTAGTAGATGCAGAAAAGCAAAAAGAAAGCAGCATAAGGCGTCTGTGGACCTCTCAGCAGGGCCCACAGCTGGTGGCTGGTTACTGTTTATTTCCCAGTTCTCGTTCTCCCTTTACATATGGACTTCAAAAAGCATGTTCTTAACTTATTATACATTGTTGTTTTTTAGTTCTTGCTTTTATGAAAAAAATTGTCTCACCAAATATTTCTTGACAATTTGTTATACAAATGAAAGACAATACATCTATCCTCAGAGTTGACACAATAAAAATGCATCTGTTCTTCGTTCAGTAATTCATTCACAAAACTACTTATTCAGTACTTATCTGAAGTCTAAGCCTGAAAAATAAATACAAGACTCACAATTGGCCTATC
Source organism: Octomys mimax (assembly GCA_002564305.1). Lineage (NCBI taxonomy): Eukaryota > Metazoa > Chordata > Mammalia > Rodentia > Octodontidae > Octomys > Octomys mimax. The sequence goes on along the minus strand of NDGM011240044.1, from coordinate 24,275 downwards.
AAAGAACTCACACTCTAATGCCAAGACAGGTATTCCCAAAGAGAAAGAGCTTTTGAATAAAACAGACTTCTGCTGGAATCTCACCTGTTCTGCTTGTAGATGTATCATCTTGGCAAATTATTTAACCTCTTTATACTTCTTTATTTGTCTGAAGTTAAAGACCATGCCACCTACCTTGCAACAAGGACTGGAAGAGAGAATATATATAGAAAGAACAAGTACTGGATTTTAGGTGCCCAGTGACTAGTGGCTATAGTGCCAGGTGACAGTACTGTGATAGTGTTTCTGAGAAGAGGTAGTTACAGCAGCCTTCCAGGCACTTGTCTTTACCTTGGGTTGGTCCTGGGGAGAAGCAAAGGAAGGTGGGGCCTGATCTCATCTCCGAGTCAACTACAGCTGCTCAGAGGAAGAGATTTACTTCTGAAATACCCTTAGGAAGGGTCATTCAGGATGAGGTCAATTTTGCCCAAGAGTCACAGAAGCGGGAGAGAGAGGCCAGAGTTCAAGAGCCCTGGAAGAAGAGGGGCTGATTAAGAGTGCCGCCGCACCTGGAGAAATAGTCTGGCTCTCACCAGGAAGGCAAGGAGTGGCTCCAATCAGGAAATTACTTGGCCAGAAGCATAGACTTCAAGGGAGAGCTGGAGGAGGGTAGGTAGGGCTGCGAAAAGCCTGAGATCCAGATGGGCATAAAGCATAAAGGAATGATAAGCAGAGGCTAGGATGGAGAGGGTCGACAAGATTAGAAAGATCTCTGGAAGCCTAAAAGACTTATAAAAAGATTTAACTGAATAAAGGAGATAAAGTATAGATAGAGGTAAGTACAAATGGAATTGTAAGAATTAGATCACTTTTTTTTTTTGGCTCTGAGAATTGAACTTGTGGCCATCTAACTCAACTATATCCCCCAGCATTTTTTAATTTGTTTATGTTGAAGCAGTTTCACTAGGTTGTGCAACACAAGGCAGTGTGACACAAACTTGTCATCTTTCTGCCTCAGCCTACCAAAATGTTGAGATTATAGGCACTGGCCACTGTTTCTGACTAGATCACACTTTTCAGCTCTTACAGTATGCCAGTTCATGATGCCCATGTTTGACATATACTAACTTATCAAAACCTTGTAGTAGTCCTTTGATATAAGTTTGCTATCCTCATTTCAAAGATGTGCAAATGAAGTCTGACAATATGGAAGAGCTACTAAGTAACTCAAAAGAGCCCAGATCTCAAATTCTTAACCCTTTCAGTAATGCCAGACTACCCCACAATCATGGCAGAAAATTAGTCTAGAGGTAATAACAGAGAAGGCGCCCAGGTGCAATTCCTGCTGAGGGGAGGCTGTGATTTCAGGCTGGTAACATAAAACCAATCTGAAAGAAATGGTCAAGTTTGTGAATTGCATCAGATATATCACATATTCAACATAACCCGTTAAATTTATCCTGTAATGTATAAATAACATGTCTATATTCCTTCAAAATGAAACAAATGAAAAATACCTTCAAAAATATTATTGAATCTGATTCTTCCCTGCCTCAGTTGTTGATAAGAGTTTAACATTGCATACAGCAGACTTGAATTTGAGTCTTATTCAAGTGAGTTTAAAATGCAGTTATTTTGTATGGAGCTCCAAGTCCATTTTAGGATTACAGATAGGGTAACCCAACAGGAGGCTGAGTAGTACTCAACTGCCAAGTTCATTACAGTAAATTGACACTGTAAATTGGCACTGACCCACATAAATTTTTTATTCATTGTAAATCTGATGGTTTATCTTGCTGTAAGTATCTAGACCAGAGACTCTAATAGACTAAGTGTTGCAGAAGTGACCAATAATAATAATAATAATAATAATAATAATAATCTATAAGACAGGTACATGTGTGTCATAGGCCAAAGCCCTACTAGAAATGAGGCGGCATCAGTGGGCCAGGACCCTTCTCTGTGATTTAAATTAACTTATTCATTCTCAACTGATCTAAATTTATTCAATAAATGAAGAAGATGTGAAATTATTGTAAGTGCTTTCCACTTATAAAACTGTAGCATGTATGTAACAAAAATTAAATAGGGATACTAGCTACTTATGCATATAACTTAATGAATCAGAACAGTGTTGATGAGTCACTATATTCTCTCTGTGCTTTCCAAAACTATATTTGAAAGCTGTTTGCCAAGCAAACAATACTTACGCCATTTTTTATTTATCTTTCTTTCTTCCTGTCTTTACTTTTTATACTTCTATCTTTTTTAACTCAAGGAAACATGCAACTGGTAATGAGGACTTCTGATTAGTTTGAGTTAACTAAGGATATCAAACTGAGTTGATGTAATTTCTTTCTGCCCAAGGCAATTTGACATTTCAATAAATTCTATATCCTTCTCAAAGGAAAATATACTTTCTTTTGAGTGCTGTGGAAATAATATTAAAAATAGCACCTGGATGTCTATGATTATCTTTATAGAACCTAGAATTGGAGGTACTCATATGTATTTTGCTTCTTAGATTTAAGGATCCTATTGTTTCAGGATGGTCCTATTTCTAGTAATTATGTCAATGCACACCCATCCCTTCTACTTCCCAAAGCCAGAGCCCAGCTATACTGTTGGCTGCTGGGAACTGTCCTACCCTCAGTTTCACTGAGACAGCAGAACTGTGGCTTCTCTGCCTTAGTTTACCATCTGAATTCTCAGATCAACTGATGCAGACAGACATGCCTTCTTCCAGGCCAGTACTGCTTGCATGGGCATGGCCTTCCTCAGTCTGGTTCCTCAAGCCATAATTCTGGATGGGCCATTTGCAATAGTGATGAATACATGTAGACACTGGATATGGCTTTTGACTCCAGTTCAAGTTGTACAGCTGTAACAAACAGCTGATAGACCAGCATGCAACTTTGCTGAAGACAGCATACGGAACAGTCAGTGTGAACCTGAGCTTTATAGACCACTGAATGCTAAAAGCTGCCGCAAGACCTTTGACCTGTTGATCAGTAAAGAAAGATTTATCACTGCAGTAACTTCTGCTGAAACAGTGAAGAGGAGTCTATCAAAAGACAAGTGGTTGGCCTTCCTAGATGACAGACACACTAGGTAGATTTTACTGGACCCAGGGAAAACATAGGCTTCCCATATACAGAAATGTGTCATTTTCTCCGTGGAAATGTGTCATTTTCTCCAAAAAACTTCTAAAGTCTTTATAATATCCATAAGACCAATCTAGGAATAGCTCGATGACATACAAATAAGTTGTAACTACTTATTCAAGGCCACAATGTATTGAAATAAAGGCATATGCTAGTGTGTCCACAGCATTGTATTTTCATCCTTAATTTAGTATGTATTTTTGGGTTCACTCTGATTCCATACTATGACATTATCTTTGAGGCCATTCACGTGGCTCTATCTACTCTAAAAAGCTTCAAGGCATCTGTCAATTAATTAGACAATTTCTCTAGCAGCTTGTATTCACATAAGGAGATTTCAATGGATTTTTTCTATTGGTCATGGCCTCTAATTGTTTCTCTGAGGACCTGATTAAAAGCTTTCAGAAACGAAGCCTGGGAATTTAGCAATCTCTAAAGAGAACAAGACATTTAAAATGAAAACTTTCAGAGACAGGATAAGAAAACTAAAAGGCATTGATATAAAAGTGTCTGCCTTATACTTGATTAGGCATCTGAGGACATGAGCATCTTGTGGCAAAATCAGCTTGGAGACAGTATTCATGAGCCTCACAGAATCACAGCAGGAAAGGAGTCTGTCTACACAGGGAGGCTGTCAAGGGAGGCAGTGTGATTCCCAGACGCGGGAGGACTTCTGGTTCTAGTATCAATGCAGGGGCACCTCCGGGGCAGGGAGTGTTTCCTGGAGGCTCACACTGTCCCCCCATGCTCCTGCTGTTGGATGCACACATGGGGTGATCTGTTCTGATCTCTTTGCCTTAGGAATAGCCTCATTTACGTCATCCCAAATTAATAAGAACTATCCTCAAAGCAATTCTTGTGTTACATCTTCTCTAGTAGTATATCGTATACCTTCATGATTCTTTAAAAACAGTATTTTAGCCATTATTGTGAATATATATATATATATATATATATCCCAGTCCCTTTCCCAAAGCCCAACCTTTGACTGATAACATGAGGCTGTTGGGGATATAGATAAAGATATAGATATAGATAGATAGCTATAGATATAGAGATAGATAGATAGATAGATAGATAGATAGATAGATAGATAGATAGATAGGGAAAGGGACTGGGTAATGGATTGCGGTAGCTGACTTGCCCTTAGGAGCTGAAGTCTGATTGGTCACTCTAGGCATGACCTGGAGGAGTTTATCTCCCTTCTTTGCTCCTCCCTTCATGTTATCTGCTTCTGGACATCATGATATGTACAACTCTCCTTCTTTCTCCATATCCTTCCACATGCTGCTTTTGATTTGGAGCCAACTACTTATGGACTAAAACTTCTATAAACTGTGAAACAAAACCTTTCCTCATTAAGGGGCAGATGTCACATATTGTGTCTTGGAGACCAGAAAGTGACTAAGCCAGCCATCTTTATGTGTTTCCTTGAAAGACCAGATCCTTTACAAGCCCAGCTTGGAAAGCAAGAGCGGAGCATCATTGCTTAGCACACCCCTCTCAGGCACAAGGACATGGCAGGCTCCAAGTGTCTATGGCTACAGCCTTGTTTATCCTCTTCTCTCTTCTGAGGAGGAAATCAGAAACTCTAAAAGACACCATTCATTTGTATTGAGCCTCTTGAGTTTCCCTGGGACCTTCCCCAGATATTAATTTCTCTCATCTCTCAGATAATCTGTTACTGGTTCTCAACTGTTTAGAATTTCCTGGTGAACATAGGCTGCGCATCACATAGCTGAAGAGTGAGGACAGAGGATTTGTGATTTTTGAGCCTGAGGACGGGGTCTGCCCCTTCCTAAGCTCCAAGATGAGGTGAGAATGAGGTCCTGCTTTTTGCTATAGAACATTTAGTTTTAGATTCTATAAAGCATGTAATGCTTTAATATGTGTAGATCTTTCATTGCCTCTTTAACAAAACCTGTTTTCAATAAATTTAAACTTATTAGTTTAAATGAAATTAGTTTCCTGCAGATTGGGTTTGGTATGAATATTTTAAAAAGCAGAAAACATTTTTCCCCTCCTCTGCTCAAGATGCCTCTCTTCTTTATCTGCTGTATCGCTCTTCATCTTATCTCAAAAATGATAATCTCTCTCTATCGAAACATTCAATTCATGCTTTCCAGCACAGGACATGAGGAATGGATTCTGATGTAGTTGTGTAAATAGGAGCATATCACGAGCACTAAAGAATGCAAAACTCTGGGAAACCATTATAGCCTGGGCCTGCAGCCCAGTGGGTAAGTAAACTCCAGACAAAGTTTTGTATCTCTACCTTCATTTTATATCTATCTCCTTTATTATCTTACAATTTTGGGTCAGATACCTGTTCAGATCTGCATCTAAGCATGGTAATGACTACAGGTATCGGTCTGAGAATAGTAATACACAGTTTATTAGTCCTACCTGTACTTTTTATATCCTCACCCTCTTCAAGGCTGATGACATTAAGAGTAACTAAGGCATTTTCAAGACTTGCAGGGAGATTAAACTTCCAGTTTTTGCAACTGTCTGCTTCCAGACTCCCTGGAATGATGCCTAGAAATCTCCAGCCATTGTCCTAAACCTGCAGTCACCTTAGATTCCAGAAGAAGCAAAGCCTTTTAGCCCACCACACGACAAGGTCACCCCTCCTCTGAAGCAACAGCAATCATCGCACTAGAATTGGAGAGCCCCCCAACTCACAGAAGCAGTCTGAGATAACAATCAATCCGAGAACATGGTTTGAACAGAATTACCTACTTTGCAAGATAGACAAATGCCTCAGCTATGCAAACCCCAACCCTTACCTTATTTCTCTTTTCTATACAACTCCAAGATTTGCAGAAGCCCCTAAAAGATACATCTTGAGTTCCCTTATCTGTGCTTCTTAACATGACCATTTTAATTAAAACTCCTTTCCTGCTTTTCACCACTGCTCCCCTCCTTATTGAGCTACATGAGGCAGGTTGCTGAACTTGGTCTGTCTGAACCCCGAGCCATGGATTTCCCCCAAACTTCTGGTAATTAGGGGAAATGGGAGGGAAAGTGCCCAGGGAGATTCCTGAGTGTAATCAACAACACACGGCCAGTTCTCTGTATCTATGTATGGGTTCTACAACCACAGATTCAAGCAATCGAGAACAGAACATATTAAAAATTCTGTTTGCCCTAAACATATACAGTCTTTTTTCTTGTCAGCATTCCCTAAACAATGGGGTATTATAGCTTTTATATAACTCTTACATGGTATTAGGTATTATAAATAATCTAGAGATGATTTAAAGTACATGGGGGATATACAAATGCTATAGAATTTTATAAAAGGGACCTGAGAATCTCCAGATTTGGGTATCCAAGGCAAGGTTCTGGAATCAGTCTTCACTGGATGTTAAGGGATGACTTTAATCCTGAATGGAATAAATTCTAGGGAACAAGTCTAACAAAATAAATCATTGTGAAGTCTACTAAATCCTGACTTGGTACAGATATACTCCATAGAAAAATGAATAGAAATATACATAAAGGTATTTGTTTGTTGTAAGTCTTTGCTATAAGTAGATTTAAAAACTGTTGCCCAGAGCCTATAGTTTTGCTTATGATCTTAGAGGCCTCCAAGAGGGCTAAGGTTGAGGGGGGAGCTAGAGGTCCACTCTCATCTGACATCTGGTTCATCTTCTTCCATAGATGTGGTTTGTGCTTCAAAGCTCATGTGAAAATAGTTCACGTTTTTCTTTTTAAATTTCTATGTATGTTCATTTCTGAAAAGAAATCGAACTATTTACTCAGTCCTACTAAATTCATTTTGTTATGTATCTGGTTCACAGAGTGTAATACTCCTCTAAATGTGACAATCCCAAAGCTTATTCTGTGTCTGAAACTTCCAGATCTCAATGCTAGAGTTTCTCAATCATCATACCTGCACCAAACATTTAAATGGCGGGCTCAAAAATGAGCCCAGAACTGAATGGCGCTGCAAATGCCGTAATTTCAAATACACTGCAGTGAAAGCCAGTGTTGTTTAGAATAGAGAAATAACAGGATCTGCTTCCATAATAAAAGCTTCCATTTACTGAGAATACCTGCTACAGAAATTCCATCACCTTTGTAGACCTTACTACCAATTCTGATTATTTTCTAGAGAATATGTTAATGCATTAAGAATAATATTATTATTCTTAATGATAGATCATGCTTATTAGGATTTTGGCTAACATGGTCAGTATCACAAAGATGGAGAAGAAGCATTTCATCAGAGTCTTTCTCACTCCAAGTACTATTTTGTTTCCATTACAACATTTATGCTCCTAACTTTAAGAATAATGTGTGGGCAGGTCTGTTCCATAAATGTTTGTCAAGTGGCTAACCAAAATACAAGCTCATAAATGTACATTTCACTTGAGACACCAGCTCAGGGGTGAACAAAAGCCAAGCCAAATGTATCTATATTTTTATGGTGACAGCAGCTGTCGAGTCCCAGCTCTAAGCACTTAGTCATCTCAGTTTGTCAAAAAGGTAGATATTGGGCCAACCAGATAGCTCTGCCAACTAAAGCACCTGCTTAAGAAGGTGCAGGGACTGGGGCTTGATCACCAGTGTGCTGTGTTGGCTCCACCCCCGGCTTGCATTGAAAGCGTGACTGAGACTGGGCATGGCAATGTGTGCCTGTAATCCCAGCATTTGGGAGGCTGAAAATAGGAGGATCTCTAGAAGTCTGATCTGTGTAGTGAGACCCTGTACTAAAATACATTTTAAAAAGATAGATATCATTATTACCCCTACTTGGGGAAAATGAGAAAATGGAGCTACAGAAAAGTAAGGTAAGGTGTCTAATTTTACCCAGCTGTAAGCAGCAAGTCACGGTTTGGATGTAAGTTGTCTGATTCCAGAACTCAGAATTTTAATGCAGAAGTCTGATTTTAATACATACAGAACCCAGAAAAGATTTATGCATTATACAGAAGTTATATGAGGTCTACTTCATCCCTTATAGAAACTGATGAACTAATCCAGACAACTTGAACAAGAAAATGATGATGATGATGATGATGATGATTTTGGTGGAACTGGGGATTGAACTCAGACCCTTGAGCTTGCCAGGGAAGCACTTATTCTACTGAGCCATCTCCTTGGCCTGAAAATGAATACTATTATGCATACATTTCCAGAGTGGACCTTCAGCTTGGTCAAGAGAAATCAGGTGGGCTTCATGGAAGAAGCACTACAAAAAAGGGGAAAATTTTAAAGAATGGCTGGTAACAAAGAAAGGGGGGAAAGTGGAGATTTCTCTGAGGAAACTGGTTTAGGTCATGCCCAGGTCTCAGCAAGGCAGTGCATCACTGGCCATGGATACACTTTAAAAGCTCCAGCATGAAAGAGGAAGATGTGCCACACAATGGACTTCCCAGGTAAGAGGGTAGACAACAAGAAGGCCAACAGCAAGCAAAGGGCTGCAGGTAGGATGCTGACCAGTCAGTGCCTGGTGTCTATACAGCGTGATGGGAAGAACACACCATCATTATTTTCTAGTCAACTAGACACAAGAGGGCTGTGGCAGCCTGGTGTGTATTTAATTAAGATTGTAGTGCGATAAAGCTGAGACTAAGTACTTTCCAGAGTTCCCTACATCAGTGGCTGACAGCCTTCTCATGGATCTTTGGTGTCACCTCCCTATGGGAACCTGTGGAAGAGGAGACCTCATCATGTTGAAGGGCAGGCACCATGGGGCTGGAACACAGAGACATCCATATTCCCCACAAACCTCCTGGGCTCCAAGATGCCTTTACATGGCACAGTTCTGAGAGTAGTTACCAATCCCACACTCCACAGATAAGACAATGGACTGAGAGGCCAAGGCATTTCCTAAGTACTACCAAGCTCTCCATGAAGTCTCCTTGTCACCAAAACCCAGGGCTTTTTCTCTTGGCATGATGCCTTCCTTGCTGTTATGAGAACTTTTGCCTCAGATCCCTGAGGAAAGTTGCTAATTAATCACCTCAGGCCTGTACCCCAAACTGAGTTAGGGGCTCATAACAACAGGAGACCCTTGGTTAAGAAGATGTCTTGGTTACTTTTCCTTCACTTCTGGGACAAAATACTGATGTCAAGAATTCAAGAAGGAAAGGTTTATTTAACTCATCAATTATGGAGGCTTAAGTCCACAATTAGCTGGCTCCAAGGCAGGATGACATGGCAGAGGAGCAACACTTTATGGCCACAGAAGACAGCAAAAGCAAGAAGAGCAAAACAGAGGAACAGCAAAGAGCAAGCCTTTTCCCCTCCCTTATACTGTGTGAAAGCTGTCCACCCTAGGGTGTATGCAGCACTCATACCTATAATCCCAGCATTGGACCATGAATCAATCATAAACTCTATAAACCTACCCCATGCCTGCATGAGGTTTTGAGGGGGGAATATTTAGACACAAACTGTAACAGAAGGCAAGTACTTCCTTTACAGTAGGGCCTTCCAAACTTGCCCATCCCATTCTAAAGCCTAATGTTAAAATGTAAGTAAGGAGGAAGACAAGCAGATGAGAAAAAATTCAGCTCAGTGAGCTAAGAGAGCTGTAGTTATTGCATAAGATGTATTGCTTTTAACTGCATATTTTAAATGAACACAATACTGATACTAACATAAGTGACTACTTTAACAACATCCACAAGCATTTAATTTTATGTTGATCTATCAGTTCATGATCATATTTCATAAAACATTTTCTAGTGATTATGAAGTATTCAACAATCATTTACCAAGGACTTGCTATTACATAAAAGTCCTGGCAGAATACCAACAAATGGTGCTTTAGTGGGCCTTTATTGAGTATAAACTTGGAACTGGACTCTGAAGATTCAAAGGTAAAAAGCAATATAGTTTATGTCCTGTCAGTGCTTCCTGCTGAGACTACATTTGTAAAGCTGTGATGAGAAGAAATTGTCACCAATTCTCCATCCTTCTCTTAATAAGCATGATGAAAATTATAATCATGCTAGGTATCTACCTGCTTATCTAAAAACAAAGCTTGATCATCCTGAATTACAAAAGAAAATGTAATTGAAGTGACATGTTTTATACATCTTATTTTTTCTCATCAGGATACCAATTAGTGAAAAAGAGAGAGCAGAGGGGGAGAGAGTAAAAGAAGGACAGATGGGGGAGAGGGGAGAGATGACACGCAGGCCCCATATCCACTTCATAGTTGACTCATGCGCTGTCATAGTCTATGAAGCCGCATGAAATTCTGTATTGCAGCCAAATATTAATTGAAACAATTAACTGTAGAAAACACGTGGGCACAACGATATTAGCAGTGCATAATCCTTTCTAGTTAAGAGGTCCTTACTGGATTACTGCTGAAAAGCTCTGGAGTTCTAATTACCTGTGGAAGTCCCACAAGGCTACTGCAAAACGGGGTAATTAGACGGTTGTAATATAAGGTGTTAGCAGGGGATTGAGGATTTGCTCTAAGTACCATGGTGTTTTCATGGCTATTTACTGAGCAGAGTACCAGAGTTTAATGGAATTTGGTAGAATTCTCCTATGACTACCATGAGCACATAGTTAAAAGTATCTAAATGTGAGTTCCACCATTTTCATGAGAGTGTCGAGCACTGATCTTCAATTAATATAAGGGAAGAATATAATGTGAGTGAAGGGCATTACCCAGATTGGTTTCTGGGATTTATGGCTCTTGTCTTTGTGAGGTGTTTTATTAGGTGAATCACACAGCCCTGAGTTCTGCGCTGCCTGGGAGTCACCCAGCACGGGGGATGACACGCTCAAGGCTCCCTCCAGCACAAGCCCACGCCTGTGTGTGCAGTTAGAACCAGCACATCAACACAGGTGCCTTAATAAGCTTTGAGAAAGTTTTTCTAGCTCCCATAAGCAAACAAAAATGTTCATACATTTTAGTGATGCGCACAATACACTTAGTTAAAAACATTAGTAAATATTAAGAAAAAGTATCTTCTGAATGAATGCGGTTCATCTTTAGTTCTTTTTTCATTTGCCAATCCCAAATCACTCTTTTATATTTCATTGTGCATTACAAATGGTTCATAAAAATGAAAATCAAACTAAAACCCTTCCTGTTCTCTAAGAATACAGAACATAAAAGTAATCTAAAGAAAATATTAGCACAGCATATCCATCCATGCTTTGATTTCTGCTCAGAAAAGCGGCTCATCTTTTTAAAGGTGCTAATTACATCCATCCCCAGTACTAGGAGCTCCTGAGTGCCCTGCCCACTGCACCTTGGTCCAGGCCAGGGGGACTTGCAGGGCCACTGAGAGCAGCATTAATTAAGAGTAGTTACCAACTGAGCTCCTTTAATGAGGCAAAAGTGGATAGGGATTGCCTGGCCAGCACCACTGCCAAGTGCAGGGTGAGCCATATGCCACTGTGTCTGCGGTGCCCCTCACCTCTGCAGAACTGCTTGAAGTTTGAATGTCTCCCTCCAAACATTTAAACAGAGGATGAGGGAGTAGTCACCCTGCTAGTTACCTTTTACTCAAAAGCTTAAATGAACACTTCTCTGTGGTCGTCCCTTCCTGCGATGAAAATGGTACCCTGTATGTAAAGTAACCAGACAGACTAGCAATCAGTCAGCCACCCAGAGGCGACAAGGTGGTAGTTCTAGGAAGGCTTTCATAGAGCGAACAGAAAGGGAAACTCTGCGCTAGTGGAATGGATGACTTTTGCAGCAGGTGCTGAGACCAAGGGAGGCTTGAAAGGTTAGGGCTGGTCATCTGCTGGTAACTACTCATGGGTCTACTCTGCTCATACCCTTCCTGGAGCAGAACAGCATGTTCCTCTCAGAGAACTGCAAGATTTGGAGGAGGAGGGGTCATGCTACCTCTCTCTGCAGACCACAGAGCAACAGGCAAAGTGCCAAACTCTATTTATTATTGAGCCTTGAATTGCACGTTTGTCCAGGTGCCATACATATAAATGGGCAGCTTTTCCCCACTGAGTTATAATTACACCTTTGTTATACTCTACTCTTTTCCTGACCTATTTTCTTATGCCAAGGCTACACTTGCTCCATTTCTATAGCTTTTCATGGTATCTTAAAGTTTTTTGTTTAGCCAGATTAACTAGAAAATTTTATAAGATTTTAGAATACGTATAAAGTAATTACCACTTGAAAATGTCTATAGAATACCAGTAAATCTTTCTCAGTCATAGGTTGGTCTTATTTATAGTTTGTTTATGTTATATTATAGTAAGTCCTGAAATCAGGAAATTTGAGGCCTCCAACTTTGCTTTATTAGAAATTGTTTATTAGAAATTGCTTTGCTATTAGAATTGTTTTGGCCAATGTGTGAGGTATGACTGAAAATTGCAGTGAATGTTTACATTTTAAAAATACAGCAAAAGACATGTTGTTATTAATTTCCTTTAAGATATTCCCTCTTGGTTCCAACACACTTATCCCAGCATTACTGCCTCTTTCTGAAGTAATTCTGGAGCCCTATTTTGTGAATGTCTTTAGTTGCCTCTGTTATGACTGTCTCCATCTCCTGAAGCGATTCAAAATGTTTCCCTTTTGTGGTCATCCTGACATTGTGGAAATCCTGCAAGTTGCATGGTGCCAGAGCTGGTGAATAAGGAGGATGAGGACACACTGCGATGTCTTTTATGAGTCTTTCAGTTAGATGGTGCTCAGAAGCAGAACTCATCATATGTTTGATCATGCCTTGAAGAGACACTCATAAAAGAGGATTTATAGAACAGCTTCAGAAAGAGTGGTAAGGAAAATGGTATGTTTTCAAAAGGGTTTTTTTTTTTTTTTTTGGTACTGGGGATTGAACTCAGGATGTTCTGCTTGCCAGGCAGGCACTTATGCCACTGAACTATATCCCAAGCCCCTTCTTAAACCTTCTTAAAAAAATGTGTTTGGTACAGGGTCTCACTACACAGCTCAGACTCATAGTGATCCTCCTGTTTTCAGCTTCCCTAGCACTGGGATTATAGGCATGCACTACCACACCCAGTCTTGGTGGCTTGCTTGGCATGTGGTGCCCGGGATCCAATCACAGTCCCTGCGACTGCCTAAGCATGTGCTTAGTCTGCTGAGCTCTCTTGCCAGCCCAAACTAGTTTTTGATCAGCCCCTGTATGAATGTATAGACGTACATGTCTTCACATGCATATGTATGTGTATGTAATCATATAACTTTCATTTACATAAATATATAATTACACATTATGCACCTCTGTTAGGTGCTTCACTTTAGTTAGCTTCATGTAGGAAGGAAGGTAATTATTTGCAAGACAGATTGTTAAATAATAGTTGTGATGCATAACACATTTTAATCCACTGACATTTTCATCAAGTCTTGATTCTGTCATTTGTTTTATCAAGGGCCTGTGGTTTTGCTTGCCCTCTTCATCTGTAGTGTTTATTATCATGAAGGAAAAAAGAAGTCTTTTAGCGTAGTCCTCTGGCACATTCCTGGGAGGCGTGTCTCTGAGTTGTGGCCAGCAGGGCAAGGCTCTGTGACCCACCGGCTTCTGTTCATACAGTGCAGCCTTGAGCTTCCTAGTGTGTCCCTGCACATCAACAACATGTACACTCTCACTTGTACACTGTCCTTCTCCTCAGTAGCCCCACTCCCATTCACCTGCCATTTTCATCTCTAACGTACAAGAGGGGAAAAGCAGAACGCTGTTTTAAAAAACCACAAAAATTTTAAGAAATCAACATTTTTATCTGTTTAAATAAAATTCACTGTTTTCACCTATTTGCATAAAATGACCATTTTACATTCTTTTGTGTTTGTGCTGCCCTCCTTATCATTGCTAATTCTTTTCTATAAATTTAGAAATAGCCCAGCTGAAGCAGTGTAATTTGACTGGCATATTTTAAATTAATAAGATGTTAATGAAATAGCACAAGCATAGGTTATATAATTATTTTTTTCAAGTGATTTCAAATTTGTTTTGTTTCCTAACTTGTAAGGCCTGTGAGCCCATTTTTTTCTCATTACACAGACATATTGAGAATTTTATATCTTGACAAAAAATGGGCTGTAATTTAATTGACTTAGTAACACTACCAAGTAACACATTTATTCCTCAGGGAAATGTCTTTTCATGCTTTCTATGGGAACTTCTAATTGACTTCCATATATGAATAATTGTTGAAACTAATACATCGGAAAGGTTAGTGATTTTTAATAGCTATAAATGAGGCATTAGACATCAGGGCATTTTTTTTTCTTTTTTGCCAAATCCATAAATAAGTTAGTATTTTAAAAGTCAGTACTGAAAATTCTACCACTTAAATTGATTTAATGAATAAATCAGTAAGTCTGGCATGACTGTCAGTCAGGCAAGAAGTTTAGGCAAATTTAGGCTCAAGGTAAAACCAAAGGAATAGTTCTATAAAACTGAGTGACTTGAAAGGAATGCATTGTGTTTTACTAGTCAAATTAACAGCATTATGGAAAAGAATGAAAACATGAAATTCTTACGGGATTTTCTTTGATTTTTTGAAGTTATTTGAGGTATATTTGATGGTTTGCTAACTGTGATTCTCCATAAACGTCACGTGCATTCTTTTTCAATTCATTGGTGATAAGCCACCAATAGCACAATAAATACCTACTGGTGGAATGTATAAGAATGTTTCATAGAGCCAATTTGCAAACAATGTAAATCATGTAGTTGTGGAATATGTGTCATTATATAGTTCTGTTTTCTTGCCCCAAATCTATATTTTTCCTCTCTTGGTCAACTCCTCCAAGGACAAGAATAAATCTATCTTTAGGAAAGGTCCCCTGCCCCCCCCGGTCCCCTCCAAATAGAAAGACAGGGATGACACTCTCTTCACATTTCCTATCAATCATAATTCTATTAGCCAGCCGAGTAGCTTCACACACTCAATGCCCATCAAATATTAAAGCCTTCCCATTTTTGAAATTCAAATAATAGCTCAGTTTGTTATCTGGCACTAAATCTTCACTACATTACAAATTTATGATTACCTGTAACTTTCATGCTGATATTTAAGTTTTAAAATATGTTGATGTCGCTGGAAGTGTGAGAACATAAAATGATACAATCATAAGAATTATAGCAGCATGAACGCTGAAATCCAGATTCCATCAGACATTTGTTTGTACCAAATAATTCAACTAATATTTGTCGTGCACATACTGTGTGGCTGAGGATGCCGTGATAAGTACTAAGAATTCAACTTTAGCAAGATGACACTGTCCCTGGTTTCTGTAAAATGACAAACTGACAAATGAATTACTGAAAATTAACACAAAGGGCAAACAGAAAGTAAAGAAGAACCTCTGACCAGGCACCTGCCTTATGTGCATATGGTATGAGGCTTTTTGAAGATTTGAAGGGTAAGATTTGAAGGATGAGATTTGAAGGAACGAGAAGGGGTTATACACATAACAGGGGAAGAAGAGGTGCTATACAGGTGGCAGGAGGACATTGCAAAGGCCACACATTGGAGCACAGCCCGCCTCGTGAGCATCAGAAAGGAGACCAGGATGATTGCGGCAGGGCAAGCAAGGGACAGTCATTACAGAAACTTGCAGGTTTTTGTAGACTATTATGAAGAATCTGATTTTTATTTTCCCCAAAGGAAACCTTTCAGGAGCAGGGAACTATCCACTTTGGCTCGTGTGGCATATGGATTGCAGTGTATCAAAAGAAGAAGTGGAAAGATCATGTACTACACTGTTGTAGTAATGAAGAAAACAGGTGGTAAAGACTTAGATTGGATTGATGATTCCAACATGGAGAGAAATAACATTATATCAGAAACTTTGGGTGTGGGAAATCAACACACCAAGTACTGTGAACACTTGAAATAGAGCAATTGAGAATGCTACTTAGATATCTGGCATCAACATAGACAATGGTCACATTGCCTCAACATGGAGAGGACTCGTAGAAGCTCAGTTCTAGAGGGTGTGGAGATGGGAGGAGAGGGAATCAAGATGGGTGAGAAAAGAGAAGTTTGAGATGCCCCTGAGAATCAGAGTACAGTCTTCAAGAAGTCATATTTTTGTACCAGATTAAGAGGTTCTGAGGAGAGTTTCAGAATTAAGGTATAAATTTAGAAGTCATGAGTATATACATGATATTGACAGCAATGCCAACCAATGGTATCTACCTGGGAGGTGGATCTCAGGGGGAGGAGGAGGAATTAGTAAAGAACTTCAAGAAGGAGCTGCCATCAAGGAAGGAAGAACCCTAAGAGGTCATGAAAGACCATAGTAAGCACTGAACAAATAGTATTGTTTTGGTCAACCAGTATTACCAACATCATATCCAGTTGACTATTTCAGTAGAACAGAGAGATTCAAAACTAGAGTGGAATTACAGGACACAGAATGAGAGGTTAATAAATTGAGCAGCAAATGGCAGCCAAACATATAAGAAGTTCTGCAAAAGGCATTGAAAAATTGAATACAAATTGGAGGTGGATTAGAGCTCATAGTAGGGCTACTGTTTGCCATTTAACTTCCTTGTTTATTCACTTACTGAGCATGGAAGAGGTAGGGCAAATTTGTAAAATGTAGGAGGAGATGTAATAAAGTGTCTTAGTTGCTTTTTGTTATTGCTGGGACCAAATACCCAACACCTAATTTAAGGAAGAAAAGTTCATTTAGTTTATACTTTGTGGAGGTTACAGTCCATAGTCAGCTGGCTCCAAAGCAGTGTGCCATGGCACAGTGGCAAAAGTTCAAGGCAGAAAAAGACACGAAAAGCAAAAAGGGCAAAACGGGGGAAGAGCAAGCTTGTTTTCCTCCCTTGTATTGTAAGCACTCCTCTTGCCCTCAGGTGGCTGTGGCACTCACACCATCTACATGCCCTGCTTTCGCACAGACTCAAACTGCCCTTAACAAAGTGAGGACACTGGGCCCCTGCTGAATCACTTAGTTAAACTTCTAAACTTCTCAAGTTGACACAATGAATCAACCATAACATATTGCAAGAAATTTAAAAGAAACTAGGAGGAGATGATCAAAGAAGCAAACATCGAAGGCAGAAGTGGCAAGCCTATGGCACTCATGCCACAGTGCACTATTTGTTTTCACTGAAAGATCTAAAAGTTTTGCCACCACTGCTCTAAGTGGTAAAAGGGTACGGAAGTGAGGGCCCATGTGGAGGGTTGCGATGGCTTAGAATAGAGAGAGATCTCTCATTGTGATAAGAGGAAAAAAGCCCAAGATGGATGCAAGAGTCAAGGAGTTGGTTACAAGATAAAGAGAAAGGTCCCTGATAGATTCCAAAATATTTCCAAGAGCTAGGAGTGGAGGGATCACCTGTAATCCTAGGACTCAGAAGGCTGGGTCAGGAGGGTGATAGTGTGGTTAAAACCAGCCTGAAATACTTAGTGAGATGCTGTCTCTACCTCAACCTCTCAAACAAAAGAAAATGTCTCTCCCAAGCCCATGTTCTAAAGCCTCAGTCCCCAATGTGGTATTCTTTTCTCTTTATAAATGTATTTTCTCAGATTTTTATTATAGTAATGGAAAGTTTACCAACATAATCTTCTCTGATAGCTTCTATTTTAAAAATAGATTCTATGTTTTCATCTTACATTAATAGAAAGGTACAGTCATGCTACCATGGAGTAAGAGTGAGAGAGAAGGAAATATAATAAGAGGGCAGAGACCTTGCTTTAAAGAGTTACACAGAAGCAACTTGGACAACCAAGTTGACCCTAGACAGCGCTGAATTTCAATTTGATAATGAAATTAAAGTAAAATGGGTGAACGCAATTGTGTAATCATCCCCAGCTCTTTCCAGCCACCTGGACAAAGTTATAGAGAAGGTGGAAACAGGGCTTCATAAGGGATTCAGATTGGTAACTAGCAATGAAGATAGCATTTGAAGACAAAACAAAACATCAGTGGCTTGATGGGAAGAATCAGTGGGTACATCATCACCTGAGGAGGAGGGAGAGAAGGTGGTTAAGACAAATGACATGAACGTCAGAAGAATGTGGGTTAATGAGAGAATACTGATTTCAAGAGAAAGCCATGGGCTTAATGGACCAAGTACACTCACTTTAACTCAGGGTACTTTATTCCCGAGGCCCAGGAAATGTGCAAAGATACTGAACAAACAGGGAAGAGTGACCCTGCAGGATTCCCATGTGTTTGGTACAGGGTCTCACTACGCAGCTCGGACTATTAGTGATCTTCCTGTTTTCAGCTTCACTTGCGCTGGGATTACAGATGTGTGCCACGTCTCAGTGGCCAGCTCAGTGGGCCTGGGAGTGGGGATCAAATCCTAGTCCCTGCACTTTGCTAAGCAGGCACTTAGTCTGTTGATCTATCTCAGCAGCCCTAGGATTTGTGTTCTCAATGAAGTCCCAAATATAGAGAAACAGGCAGAGGATGTAAGGAGGGCATTAGTCATGGGGTGCAAGCCCAGGAGGGCTTAGTGGTGGGAAGACTGTAAAATAGTGGATGTCAGAGATACCTGCAGCTGAGAGCTGTACTGGGGAATGTCTAGGGCCTCCTGAGGGACATGGCTTAAGTCCAAGCCACCTCCCAAGCTCAAATTAGAGCCTCTGCAGGTGATGGTAATGAAAAACCCCACTCCTTTCATTCTTTTCTTAGAGCATCATAACATTTTCTAAAGATGAAAAGTACTATGCAAAAATTTTCACTGCATTCTATCCATCCAGCTCACATACACCAGGTCCTCAGGTTCCACTTTAAACAAAGATATCTCCATACTAGATTGAGTTTAGTCTCTTTGCCACAGAATCTTTTTATGAATCTTATGAAAGTATGAATCTCTCCACCAAGCAACTTCTCAGGTTGAAAGGGCGCTGCCCTGGGGGAGAAAGTCTACCAGTGTGTCACTATTCACAGAGTTGACCTAACAGGGAAAACTTTGCTTTTCTTTCTTCTTTCAGGGAAAGGAACATGGCTAACAAAGTTCAAACACATAAATATTTTACTGATCACTTGACCTGATAAAATATTTATACTTTCATTCAGTGATAATATTGTGAACCTACAGCACGCAAGGATTTTCCCAATCTACAGGGGATGCAGTCATCATGGTAAAGCCCAGGTCTTTGCCATTAAGGGCTTACATGATGGAAAGAAGTTTATTCTGTTATCAGCTAAATCCTGCCGACAGTTCTCACAGACACCCTGCTCTCCCTGGTGTGTTTCACTCACATGACAGAGAGAACAGAACCCCTTTAAATAAGAAAGAAATTCCCACACAAATGATATGAAGGAAAGAAAGAAACCCTGTTCTACCTCTGACATTTTGCTCAGAGATCGCTCAGATGACAGTAACCATCATCACTCCCAAAATTGTCATATTCTGGGAAGATTGATGACTGTGAACACAAGAAGACTCAAAAAGAACACGGAGGCCTTTGGAAATAGATTCTCATTATGTAATTCCTAGCAGACAGTGTGTTATTGGTTAATCCCTTGAAATGTAGGAAGAAATGTGTCATTGTCACTCAGTATCTGAGGGGCACTCATTTCGAGATCTGCTTCAGTTAGCAAAGTCTGCAGTGCTATCTCCTACACCAAATGGCAGAGTGTTTGTACTTAACCTAAGCAGTACTCTCATATACTTTAAATCATCTCTAGATTACTTATAATACTTAAACCATGCATGAGTGTGTCAATAGTTGGTGTATGTTTTAGGAAACAGTGATGTGAAAATTGTCTCTGCGCATGACTGGTACAGACAATGTTTTGTAAATATTCACTGATATTGAATTCACAAAAAGAGATGAGCCACTATACAACAGTGCCTCACCTGTGAAAATTTTGATTGTTATTATTATGAATTATTATGAAATATATTCCTAAATGGACATTAGACAAACAGTTCATAATAATAAAATGAGGACACTGGAAATCAAACAATAGTTATTTTGCCAGAACATTATTGTTTCATATCCTAATATTCAAGGCTTAAGTGTAGGGTTAGCCAGGTGAGTGGGAAACCGATTTCTTTTTTCCAGAGAAATTGTAAATTACCTTCTGTTGCCAATCAATGGTGGCCACAGTGTTGGACAAATTCCCAAAGAAATTTAAATGTAAGCCTTGAAGAAGGACTCATCAAGCACTTGAAAATTAGTAATCATCTGGGTTGAAGCTGTTAAATGAGGGAAAAGAGTAAAAAAAGGCAGACACTGATTAAAGGTAAAGTGCCAAAAAAACCCCCCAAAAACCTAGTGGCTTCTACTTAGAAACCACAGCTCATGCAAATTAAACTGAACATTCTATTGAAGAAAATGTTCTATCAATTTTCCATTTGTATTGGCCACTTTTCCCCAAGTTATCCTCCTTTTAAATCTCCAAATTACTATTTAGAACTCTTTTTTTCATGACACGTTCAAAAGTTGCCTTTCTCCCTTCTCTTTCTTTCCCCCCTTATTTTCATATCTTAACATTAACCATAATCTAAACTTCTAGGCATACTTGTTAAACAAACTGGCTTCATGTACAATTTAATTCACCTGAAAATACCAATAATTTCAGAAGATGCCCAAGTCCCTTCAAACTGTGTGGCAAGGGCTGGAAGTGTTGTAGCACCCACGTGGCTTGTCTGTGCTCACACTTTGTGACTGATACTGGATTCCCAGTGAAGGACCCACTGCTTCAGGTTGGCTGGACAGCTCACCATCTACTAGAGACATGCACGTAAAACTGCTCGTCTGAAAGCTTTCAGAAGCACTAACAAGCCATTAAAAATAAGAGACTAATGGAATGCCATATCTCATTTTCCTCTTGCCATATATAGTACACAATACTATATAATGAAGGTTTGTGCATAATTTCTTAAGTGAAAATGGAAAGAAATGGCCTATTTCACTTTACATGTCAGTATTCTGTGTGCCTTCCCCCTTCCCTAAGATGTAAGCAAACTTAGGGAAATGCCTTATAATAACAGGAATAAGCAGTGTGGAGTTTCATTATTAATTTCTATTCTTTTTAGTGTATATATTGTTTATGCCAGTGACATATACTCTACTTACCATTTTCTGTCTCTTACTCATGTATATTTGACTTAGCTCCTGGGTCTTGTTAATGCTTATTCTCTCTCTCTCTCTCTCTCTCTCTCACAGACACACACACTTTTGGCTTATATAATAACTTCATTTCTGTTAGAAGGACTAGAACTACTAGTTACAGCATTCTGGACTAGATAACTGGCCTGCCAGGTAAACACTATGGTTCCCTTAATTTGGAAATACATACTTTGAAGCAGGTAAATTTTCTAAAGTTTGACCAATTCATTGACGTCCTTGATAGATCACTAAGATAAAAAACCTTTATGACACAACAGCTGTCACATACTTTTAATACATAAATCCTAACAACTTGGATGTAACTGATTGAATCACACATCATGTTTGTCAATCAAATGTCTCTTATTGTTTTTGTCCCTAAATACAGCCTTTTATCACACAAGTCAGTCTTAAAAACACACACACACCTGTGGTCACAAAGTCAATCCCTAACTTTATTTTCTATTTGCAGCATCCACTTATGAATAACCTTTTCCTCAATTTAATTAGTTAATGTCACTCATACTTTAATTGGGAACATTATAAGACTGAGCTGAATTTCAAAATGATGCCACAATGTCAGACTGAATCACATCAATCTCACAACCACACAGCACAGACAGGGGACAACTCAACAACATCTACACATCTACTTGCGTATTGGAATTGCAATGTTTACATTTTATTTTAATGAAAACTGATAAATTAAATATAGTACATCAACACCTTTAAAGATGAGAAAGATCACTTTTTTTTCTCCTCAATTTCAGGTCTAGAGCCTCCAATTCAGCATACTCAAATTCAACATAAACAGTGAATTAAAACATACATCTTTAAGAGAATTGATCATCAAGTTTGCTACTATCATAATATCTGTGGCTTGTCAGTCTACATGTAAATATAGCTAAATTGTGAACAGTGACACAAATGAGTCAAGATTTCTGTGACACAAAGGACATTTCAATGTAATACAAATTGTTCAGCCACAAACAATAAAAGCCTTGGTTGTGGTATTTGGCAAGGATTTCAAAATGACAGACTCTCTTAAATCAAAGGCCAAATTGTACCAAAATAAAACATTATCATTTAAACAGATGTTTGAAAAATTACAGAAAATAATACCCTAGTAACATCATATTATATTTTTATTAAAAACAAGTAGTAAATAAATTATTATGTCATAATACAACATATCAAGTATTTGCCTCTACTAAATCAATTACTTATTACCACTTTTTTCTTTGCAAGTCTTTTCAAATAATATTGGAAGTCTCTTGAAATAAGAAACTATATCATCTTACTTTTGTATTTCAATTATTATCACTGTAGATTGCATTAGTAGATTGATTTGGTAGATAGGTAGATGATAGGACAGATAGATTGATGAATATATACATGGATTTTTGCCATGCAATAAAATGTAACAGAAGACTTTATTCAAGGGTTGCAAAATATTCACAGGTTAATCAATATTCATTAGATTACCAAACCTATAAGTTAAAATCAACAAGGTCTAGCAGCTGATAATATCAATGTATATACTAGTATACACAGGAGTCCAACAGATTAGATTTGCTTTATAAAATGCAAAATGAATCATGTAGGACCATCAGCAACTACTTATCCTAGTCCCTTGACTTCATAAGAAAATACACTGTTATATAGGAAGGGCTCAAGCTCACTTAAAGCTAGAGGCTGAGTTTTATAACCAGCAACTGGAGATACTAAATTTAGTCTAAGTCTCCATAATGCTAGATTTAATTAAGTACGTATATATGAAGTGGCTTTTCCAGAGGTTAGCTCGGGGAAAAATGGGGAATTTGAGGAAAGAACAAGAGTTGAAGGTTGTTTTTGATGTGTTTATAATTAATTGGAGTTATCAGGGACCATTTATAACAGGGAATATTGCAAAGAGTCCAGCTCACGAGTTAGGCATCTCAGGGCACATGCAATGGGTCTGGGATGTCTAGGGTGGGAGGCGTCTGGGAAGTCTGAAGCTGTGAAAAAGAAGGCACCCATATGCAGAGGAACAGCACTCTAAGGGGGGGGGCAGAAGGTACCAGAGTTTCTGCAGGTGAAGATTAAAAATCCAAAGCAGCATCCCTGAAGCTGGGTTCTGAGAGTTAATGAGGAAGGAATTCA
>NDGM011240033.1:5910-19801 GCA_002564305.1 Octomys mimax | reverse complement strand
AATGGCTGTGACACATCCACATGGCTGACCCTGACAAAGGATCTACAATCCGAGGTACAATATCTCTGGATAAATTCTGAGGGTTTTTCACTGACCTTATAAGATCTAAAAGCTACAACTCTTGTTGCATAATTCTTGCTTTATCTTGGTCTTAACCATCCTGCAGAAAAGTATAAAAACCATGTATAAGAAGTAAAGCCATGCTGTCATGTTGAGCTGTAGCAGACTCAGGTGAACAATTTCTCATAATGCTAGTGAAGCGCAAGACCCAATACTATTACGGACTACTGGACTCTTTTGGAATATTTTGCTGAGTTCACACACGTATAATATTCAAATGACAGAACTAAACAGAAAAGGGGAGAGAGATGAATGTCCTTTTTGTATCTGTGTATTCAAAATATTTAGGATAGATATATAGTTACATTCTTTTAATGACTAGAGGGATTTGTTCTAATAAGTGTTTATAAATAGGACATCTTGTCTGCATCTTGTGCAGTAAATAACCACTAGGAAGAGCGTATGCAATGTCTTAATTATTGAAACTGTCGTACCAATTTGATTTGAAACTGTCTCATTGCTATTCGTTTCTCAATAAAATTGTGGAAAAAAATTAAAAAATAATTTTTTTTTAGAAAGCCACAAGGGTTATGACAAATATGGGGCCATATTCAACAGTTAAAGCTGGAACCCTAATAAAATTATAGCATAGTTTGATATATGTTATATGTGTAAATATGGCACTTTCCTTTAAAAAGACCTAAAGTTTGCCTATGGACGTTGGGCGTGGAGGGGATGCCTTTTATGAGTTATGGGACAGGTAATGGAAAGGATATTGTCTGATATTGGAAGGAAAATTTGAACACCAGATGAGGTGGTGCTGTTTGTACGCCATGGGGTGCCCTGGATCAGTTCGTTATGTTGAGTTGTGCGCCTGTGGGCATTTTGTGTGTTACTGTGTGGCACAGCTCACCTTAGTGCAGTTTACTGCTTTCACCTAGCCTTGCTCATTGATGCAATTGCATTAAGAGAGTGTGAATTTTCCTCAGTCTATCTATCATATTGGAAGTAACTTGTCTTTTCTTTTGTATAAACGAATACATTCTGTTAAGGCAGAACTGACTATCTACACATGTATGTACCTTTATAAATGTGTTATGCAAAAAAGCACTCCATAAAGTATATTCCTGAAGCTTTTCCACTTAACGTTTTTTACTTAATGTGTCTTAGAGCTTTTCCCATATATCACATAGATTATAATTTTTTATAAAAATGACACTTCAAGCACTGAGATAACTAAATAATCACCAAAAAAATACTTGCATCATTTTATATTACTGCCACCATATTCCTTAAGTCTTGGCCAATATTGCCTTTTACCAAATTTATGAATTTTTGTCAACCCAGTTGTTAAACTTCAAATTTCTCTTCCCACCGAAACACAAACTCATGCTGTGAATTATGCTGCCCATAAATACACTGATAGAAAAGAAGCTTTAAAATGTAAAACAGATGACAGGTACTGAAATGAGAAAAAATGAAGTGGATATGTGAAAAAAACATAAGGAAACCCTATTAAAAATGGGGCAGAAAGAAATTGACTCTGCTTTTTTTTTTTTTTTACCTTTGCTAATACAGCTTATCCACTTTATGAGATAAGATACTGAGTTGACCCTGTTGGGATTCCATTACTCTAGCTAGTTGACATCTCCAAAAAAGTGCGGCTTACACTGTTAATCCATTCACTTCAGCAAAAACATGCCTAAGGGCATCAGATGCTTCTGTTTATCAGTCCTGGGTTCCCCGCCCCGACAGGCTAAGAAGACACAGCTGATGGGGGTAATGCGATGGTTTTAGCACTGGAGTCTGGGGCCCCTGAATGCAAAAGCTATGGAAATTGAAGCTTATGCAGGTGTCAGATGTTCTCCTGTTAGGAGGTTGGCAGTGAATGGAACTACTTCCAGCTGGGCACATTAGCACACAGGGAAGCCATAATGATTTAATAATTAAATCATATTGGTTTATGATCATTGTTCTTATTAGGAGATATCATTGCTTTGGAATGATTTATTGTATGAAACTGAACTTTCATATAAACACAGTGATTTATATTTGTTTGGATATCTACCTTTCCATCTATGTATATGTCTTCAAATTAGAATGACTTACTAAAAGTTATTACCAAAAAATAGCATGCAATATTGATGTAAAGATGCCAAAGATATTTAAGGAAATGTAGACATTACAAAGATTAATATAACATTGCCTCTTCAGATTTAGTCACTTTAGATGCACTTTCCTTTATTTGAAAGCAGCAAGGAAAGAGAATTACTAGCTGAATCAATATATTTGCAATTAGTTTTTGCACACCTTGGCATCTCAAACTATATTATTAATAAATTATATAAAATTACATTTATCTAAAAACATTTTTATGGGTCCGGGGAGATGGCGCAGTGGAATAAACGCTTCCCTGGCAAGCTCAAGGTCCTGAGTTCAATCCCCGGTTCTGCAAAAAAAAAAAAAATAATAATAATAATAATAATTAAAAATAAAAACATTTGAAATGAAACAGAATTTCAAAATCAACCAGATGATATGAATTCAACAGAAATTGTTATATTACATATTGTTGCCTGCCTTTCTTTCTTTCTTTTGGAACCAGGGATTGAACTCAGGCTCTTGCACTTGTCAGGAAGGCACTTATTTTGTTGCCTTTAAAGTATTGTTTAGATTAACAGATACAAGCATGTAAAATTGGTCAAAAATTCAGCATTGTTTGTTTCAATAAACCAATAGAAATTAGTAGTATGATTTATCTTACCTATTATATATATTTTTTCCTTTTTTTTCTTTTCCTCATTCCAGTTGTTCATTTCGCTACTAACAAACTCACTTACTTTGGGCACTTTAACTCATACAAGAAACGTTCAGGTTCATGTTCATGATATCTAGAGCAGCTCCTCTGAAGCAGGCAAGATTCTCTCTCTCTCTCTCTCTCTCTCTGTATTTCTCTCTCTGTTGTGACTTGTAACTGCAACTCCTAGGATCAACCCACAGTGCAAAATTTAGCGGCAAGTTACAAGGGCAAAACCAAGCATTTCTCCCAGCAGTCTGTACGTGGGCTGGTTACATGATTTGCAGGACCCAGTGCAAAATGAAAATGCAAGACCTCTTAAAGAGCAGAGAAGATTGCTACTTTAGTCATGGAAGGGGCTAAAATATAAAGCTTTGTCTTCTCTTTCATGGTATCTCTCTTTTGACTTGTTATAGTATTTTTAATTTGCTATTTACTACTCATAAGAAATCTGAAATTTTGTAACATTAGCATGCATTTTTCTGTTCACCTGTATATTTTATAATGTAGGTTTTAGTGAAAATTGTGGAGCACTTAACATGCATATGGAATTGTCAAAATGACACACTCTGCATTTTTTAGCTTATGCATATATGTTTTTTTCCTTACCAGCAAGGTAGAATGGCTCTACAGAAAGAGCTCAGCCATTTTCATTTTGCTTCTTTTTTTTCTTCTGTATTTTAGGGAGGGGTCTACAGGGTATTCAGGGTCTCACAACAAGATCAAACTCATAGTGACTCCCCTGTTTACAGCCTCCTAAGTGCTGGAATTACAGGCATGCACCACCACGCCCAGTCTCAATTGCCATCTCTATGTGCCCTGGGGGCGGGAGTGGCACAGTGGGCCAGAGGATTGAAACCCCGGCCCATGAGCCTGCTTGCAGGTGCTTTAATCCACTGAGCTATTTGGCTGGCCCTAAAATTTGAGAAGGACTGTTTTTTGGTTTTTTTGGCTACTTCAGCCTGCCTTAATGATGGGTCTGGTGCAGCTTCTGGAGCTGGGAATTGAACCGTGGTCCTATGAGCCTGACTGCATTTGCCCAAGCGGCAAGGTGCCCATTTTACTTCTTCATCCATATATAGTCAATCAACACTTTCTACTTCCAGTGTACTGATGAGTAAGAGAAAGCTGAAAGGAAAAGAAATTATGGACTTCCCTATCTTTTCATTTCCTTCTATGTTGTCAGTTTCAGTATAAGAGGTTAGCAAGTATAGTGAAGTAATGAGAGAGAGTATGACAGGGACTATTCAGCTTCTTCAAACACCATTTCCTTCATTCAGTGATATAACTTTTGGTTTGCATGGAAATCATAGCCTCTTGGAACTCTCCAAGTTGCAGCTCACTCAGTTCTGAGGAACATGCTTATCGTATACTCTGTGTTTCGACATGCTCCTATGCATCTTAGGCCTGCCAGAATCCTAAGTTCCTAGAAGAAATCACCAGTGGTATCTGCCATCCAGGCACTTAGGATCTGCACATATCATGTTTATTTCCTCTATTCTCAAACATATTCCATCCTCCCCTCAGACTCTATTTACAAAATACAAATTCATAGATGAAATTCTTGAGAATTCCAAGACAGTGATGATAGAGTATTAAGTCAAGTATGGAGGGCTTCTGCATGTGGGGCTTGGCTGGTTGCACATGTCACACATCCATGAAGCTGGGCATTTTCTGCATCAGGGGGAGTTGCCAATAACCGGAAGGCTTACGTGCATGCAGCTTAAGGAGGGAATCAGTTTAAAGCAGGTTGGACACTGACAGTACCATATCTATGTAAAATTGTGTCCTTGAAATGCTTCCAGTAAACTAACACTACCTTTGACAACTGAATCTCTTATGTGGCCCGAAGTCCCAAGAGGAGAGGAGAGGTCTTTAATCATGGTAGCTAGAAGTTCCTGGCTGTAGCAAGAACCACGGGTTTGTCAATGAATCAGTCTCTCAGTATCCCTTAGCAGTTTTTGTTTGTCTTCCTCCTAGGATTTCCAGCAGGAGAGCTACAGAAGCCTTTCTTTTGGGGAACAGAATATCCTCGGTGAGTAAATTGATGAAGAAACCAAGTAGCGACAAATTAGGAGGAAGAGCATGTTGCTTTAGCAAAGGACAGAATATAAAGTCAAAGAAGTGAAGTCAGTGATAGTTCAGCAGACATGGGTGAGGCATGGAACCTAATGTGGGTTGGCTCTACTCTTAATATTATAGGTCTTTTAATTTTGTATTTGTTCTTTGTTTCCTGTTCTTCATTGCTAGAGTATGTAACTACACTGGAAGGCCAACTTATACATAGCTTTTTTTTTGTCTTTTTGAGACAGGGTCTCTCTATGCAGCTCAGGTTAGCCTTGAGCTCACTTTGTAGCCCAGGCTGGTCTTGAACTTGTAACAATCCTGTTGCCTCATGCTGGGACTACAGGTGTGTGCCACCATGCATAACTTAGATCCATTTACATTTTATGCTTTTATTCACTTTCAAGATTGCTGTAGATCTTGTAAGACATTTTCAGATGAATAAAACATGTGAGAAATATATCTAGAGAGAGACAAAGAGTTCAGTTGGGCTGTCCAAAGTGGTATATAATAGGAAATGGTGCAAAGTAGTCTGAAAAAGAAGATTGAACTCTGATATTATATGAGGAGAATAGATACTAAAAAGCAGTGGAAAATCTTGAACTTTTTAAGCAAGTAAGATAATCAAATATGTCTTTCAAAATATTATTGTGTAGTTATAGAGTAGGTCAAAATAGTGCTGAATATAGGACTAGCAGTTCAAAGGGTGTCAATAACAGCAGATGGTAGATTTATATAATTCAGAATTTCCACATACAATAGGGATTCTTATAATATTCATTGGCAGTAACATCACCACTTTTATTATGTGCCTATGTGCTCTACTGTCTTAATGCATGAACAATTTTGCCTTGATTTTATCGCTGAATGTCCTGTGATTTGCTTTGGATATATGACAACTTTCCTATGAACATTGAAGTTCAAAAGACATAGCATTACATAATTATATAAATAAATATAGCGGCAGTGTTTTGATTTGGGATTCTCTGGTAGCAGGTCCTGTGATGAGGAGTCTAGTGCAAGTAGTTCTTTTAGGGGGTGGTGCCAGAAAACACCAGCAGAGGAGAAGAATGAGATGGAGAAGGAAGGAAGCCAGCACACTGTATGTCTTCTGTGGATGTCAAAATGAATTGGTTTAAAGCTGTAGGAATTTACTAGAGCACAGTTCCTGAAATCCAACCTGGCTCTCACTAGGTTAAAATCAAAGTGTCCACAGGGCTGCTTTCCTTTGTGGAAACACCATGGAAAAATTCTATACCATTATCTTTTCTAACCTTTAGAGGTCGCTTATATTTCTTGCCCCATATTCTTCCTTCTCTGTCTTCGAAGCTCCATAGTACTATCTCTTTTTGAATCTTGTCTTTCGTTCCTGCCTTCTACTTTTAAAAATCCTTGGGGTTACATTGGGTCCACCTAGATAATACAGGATAATCTATGTTTTAAGGTCATCTGATTAACAACTTCACTTCTTCTTTGTCATGTAATATAACATATTCACAGGTTCCAGAGAATAGGAAGCATGTGGACATCTTTTGGGGGCCATTATTCTATAGCACTCACCACATGTGTATTACAAGAAGCTAGTTATCACCATTAGCAACTGGAACTCAGGCTTGCCAGTGAACTATGCAGCAGGCTTTACAGTGATCTTACCTCAGGGACAAGGAAGCTAGAGGATTTATCCTCCAACTCACAATCTATCATGGGTTGAGGCCTACTATGAGGGGCCTTGACTCTGACAGTACCCAGATATGCTAAGAGATTTCTGTTCACTGGCGAAAATCCTTAGGCAACTACTTGCAGGAGCTGGGAGTTGAAAATGATGAAATTGCAATGCTCAGAAATGTTGAGTGCTGCCTGTACGTAGGCAGGCACCAGTAAAGCCTACTGTGAGATATAACCATAGTTACAATAAATGAAAATTCTAGGTTTGTATTTAATCAAATTCATTAATACCATCTTAGGTCTCAGCTGCAGTTTTTTTTTTTTTCTAGCAGTTAGACATTTGCAATTAATTTTCCCTACATTTAAGTTTAAGATTAGTTGTATATGCATATATTTCCATAAAATTAAAGATTTAGGTTAATTATTTTCTAAGGTTCCTTCAAGCTAAAAAAGGCTTAGAATTCTTTTGTTCTTCTTATCATTAACAATTTAACCGAGTTTATATTACTGTGGTTATGTGGCTGGAGACTTGAAAAAAAGTTTGGATAGGCTTAGAAGTTATTGATTTGATTTTTAAATTGAGTTCATAATATAGCTTCCTTAAATAATTGTCAAAATCATAGAAACTTAAGAATTAATGTTAGTTATCTATTAGGTTGGCCCATAGTTGATACTTGAGTGGGAGAGAGATTTGTATTTTTTTTCCAAAAGGATTCTGTATATTTACCAAAGTCATCAATCTAGTAAGATACCCACCCTTTGAATAGCTATTATGTTTTGGGTACTTGGCAATAGGAATACAGAGATGCTGGAAACTTGGGAATATCAATGTAGTCAAATGGCTTCCCTACCCATTTGCCCATCTATTCTGGAGTAATTCATAGATAGCCACTATGAGCTAAAGGAGTGGGTATCGTTTTTGTTGACATTGGTCAGCTTAGTTCTCATTTCAGCATTAGGCCTAATTATTAGGACACAAATAAACCAAACCAATTCCAGAAGAATCAGGATTGTAAATAGCACAAAAACAACATTTCTCAGAATGAGAGTTCATGAAATAGTAATAGAGGTAAGTCTCTTTCTCTTCCCTCTCTTTTGGAGAATCCCAATATGAATAAGAAGAAAAGTTCACATGAACTTATACAACAAAGAAAACTATTTAAGCATATGTAAACTAGAGGTTCCTAAGCATATGTAAACTAGAGGTTCTTTTCCTCAATTTTTGGAAATGCTAGTCTAGAGGTTATAATTTAAAAATAAGAACTGAAAGAATTTGGGGCATTTACGAGTGGAACCTTATGACTGTTTTTGTATTTTCAAGGAAAAATTAAAGTGACAGAATGATTTATTATATTGAAGCAAGTCAGTAGGTATTTAACTAGAAATTGCACTGGGCCAATACATTGAAGACATAGGAAATAAAATTTAGATGAGCAGTGGGGAGAGCTGTTTTAATTAAAACCACCCAAAGAGGGAATGGTTATTTCAGAAGGGGATCAGACCCTGGCTATTGGAAATTTCCAAGCCGGAGTCTTAGGATCATTTGAATGGATGTTTTTAGAGGGACTCATGACTCTAGTAGGGAGTTGAGCTAGATGACCTTATTTTTTTTTTTATTTTGTGTATTTAGTACAGGGTCTAGAGGGTCTACAGGGTCTCACTGTGTAGATCAGACTTGTAGTGATTCTTCTGTTTTTCAGCTTCCCAAGCACTGGGATTACAGGCGAGCCCCACCATGTCGTCTCAATGGCCATCTCAGTGTGCCTTGGGGGTAGGGCCAGCACGATTGATCCCCGGTTGCTGTGCTCTGCCTCAGCAGGAGCTTTAGTCTGCTGAGCTATCAGCCCAACCCTGGATGACCTTAAAACCCACCTCCAAACTGGAAATTTTTATGATTTTATAAAGAAGGAATAAAGGTTACCTCTACTTGACACCATTATAAAACCATGGTGAATCCAGACAGCATAAAAACATATGTCTAACACATCAGATAGTAAGAACAAAAGAGAAACTGAGGGCTTGGGAGATAGCTCGGCGGTCTAAGCACCTGCCTGGAAAATGCAAGGACCGGGGTTCTATTCCTGGTGCTGCATGCCATGCCAGCTCTGTGCTAAATCGGCCACTGAAACTGGGCATGGTGGTGCACATTTGTAATTCCAGTGCTAGGGAGGCTGAGACAGGAGGATCACTATGAGTCTGAGCTGTGGAGCAAGACTCTGTAACAAATAAATCAATTAAGATTTTTCAAAAGGGGAAAAATTGGGTAGGTAGTAAAATTTTTATGTTTTCATTTTATTCTTGGAAGACTTCCAAAAATTGCAGGATGTCTTCCAGTTTCTGGGCAACCAGTTGCATTTTAGGAGTTTATTTTTATATGACATGCTAATTTAAATAATGGCCATTGATAAAGTGGAGGATGTGCATTTCATATTATGAAACATTATCATTTTAAAGCTTAGTCATATAGAATAACAGTACTTTTTCTTTGTCTCTTGTTCAAAAGAATGTAATTTTGTTACTCAGAATTGAAACTTAAAACAATTTCATCTTTTTATTAGTAAATATTCACAGTGCATAATGATCACATTCATTGTGGGACATTTGTGCATGGACACAATAAATCTTAATTCTTTTTTGTTCCCTTTTTCTCCCCTCCCACGACTCAATTTGCAAATGTTCTATTTCTATTTTTTCCTTCAATTCATTTTTCATCTAAATCCCCTTTCTTTCTTTCCTACTTCCCTCCCCATCTCTTGTTCCCCTTTCCATTTGAAAAAATTACTCCTGCTTTCTAATATCCTTTCTCTGTTTTTTCTTTTGAAGGGAGGAAAGGTTTAGTCAGGGCACAGTTCATCAGTGTTTCACTCTGTAGCGGCTGGCTCCAAGGCAGGCTGGCACATAGCAGAGGGGCAACAGTTCTCTATCCTCTGTTTTGTTCCTTATACTTTGCGATTCAGTCATCTTCTGAGTTCTCTATTATCATTTGCAAATCGTAAGTTTGTTGGAGCATTCCCTCCTCAGCGACATATATTGCAGAGCAGTTCCTATACGCTTCCATTGTTCATTCTGTAAATTCATTCAATCAATAGCATTGAATGAAGGTTGTAGAGGACTGAATACTTTGTTTCAGGCATGAGGAAATCTGAAAAAGCTTAATATCGCAGTGATGGCTACTGTTGCAAAAATTAATACTATGTAAAATTACAAGTTTGTCCCATACTGCTATGCTAGCCCTATGATTGAAATGCATAATTTTACTCTTACTTCCTTAATGAAGGTTTGCAATGATGGAAAAACAGTAGGAAGTATTTTTTCAAATGCAAATTACCTTGCAGGAAAGAAATAACAAAGGAAAGAATTGCCACCAAGGGGAAAAATTAAATCTTAGAGTACTTCCTTGGGTATAGTTGAGACAAACAATTAGCATGTTAAGGATCATTATGTCCTGTAATAACATGTTGCTTCAAAAATTTCTGTTCTTTCCAGTTATGTGTCCTATCATAGCTGGGTGACTTTGATATTGCATGTCAGGAATCAACTGTGACATATTTTTAACGTAATTGCAAATATCATGAAGAATCTTTACAATAAAGCTTTTCAATTGTTTATAGCTCTCATCCACAAGTTGAATGACTTAAATATGCTGCCTATAGATCTGCAAGTTGCATGAGATGGTAAAGTTAATAATTGGTTAAATCATTGCTAAATTTCTTACTGTGTACTAGGTGCAAATAATTTAGCAGTGAAGAAGTTGACAAGAGTTTGGCCTTCTTGGAAGCTATAATTGAGAGAAAATTCTGGACACATAGGAATGACTACCCCTCTGTTGATTTCTTCATATATGTGTATTTTGTTTCAGTTCTCTAATGCTATGTAGCAAAGTACTATCAAGAAACCATTTATGGCCTCTTGATTCTACATGTTAGAACAGCTTATCCCTCCTCCTTGTGTTATTGACGGGGGTAACTCCATAGGGCTGGGAGATCTAAGTGAGTGATAGCAAACCTTTTAGAGACCAAGTGCCCAGACTACAATCCAAAACCTACTTACATATTACTAAGTGCCAACACTGCAATTAAGCGTGAATACTGTTTTAGTTTAGAAAAATGCAACTTACACATTAACATCTTTTGTCTTAAAAGAAAAACACAGTCACACGTGTGCCATAGCTTTACCACCACTGATCTAAGATGACTTCACTCACATTGGGTTGGCTTTAACAAGGAGATCCGGCAGGGTTGCTTTTCTTTTCTTCAGAGTTTCTCAGCTTTTGGAATCTCTCCTGGCTTCACCTGGCCTCTTTCCTTCCTAATCGGTAGTCAGATTTCATTTCATTGTAGCTAACTTCTGAAAGTGCAGAAAGTGCAAACTGCCAAGGCTCTTAAGGCCTAGGACGAGTAGTGACACCTGGCTCCTTCTGTGGTATTCTGTTAATCACGAGTCCCAAGGCCCTTCCAGATTCAAGAGCAAGGGAACAGATCACCCCTTGATTGGAGGTGGAATTGTTGGAGGCCACGATTGTACATAATCTGCCTGCTTCTTCATAGGTAATGTCTTTTCCAAATCGGAATAGGTTTTTGCAATCTTTGCTATTCAGTAGTCAGCTTGTTTGTCACAGTAACAGAGGAATATGGTTTTGAAAACAGTGATTGTTTATAATCTCTGCTCTAGGTCTTTTTATGACTATATTTGGAAAACAATTTAACTTTCTTTTTTTTTTTTTTTTGGTGGCCTCAAGTTGCCTTCAGGGCATTTCTGGTTTGGTGTAAGTGTCTAGGTTCGAACCACAGCACCTGAGCCTGACTGTTTTATTTAAGCAGGCACTTAAACTACTGAGCTAATGGGCAAGCCCGCTTAACTGCTAAGATTATAATGATTGCCCAAAATTTTCAGATAAGAAGTACACTTGCTGACAAAATCTTTAAGTGTTCATAAGTATAAAAATATTGCCAGAATGTATATAAAATCATAGAAAACTTAAGAGATGGAAAGAACTCTTTCAATATATCTTTCATAACCCTAATTTCATGGAGTAGGATACTAAGGCACATAAAAGGCTTTGGTGACAATGTTAGAATTTATACTTTGTTCATTTCAATTAGAAGGGTATATTTAGATAATTTGTTTTATAGTTTTATGTATATGGTAATTATTTTGTTATGGTTAGTAGAAAACAGACTATCTTGGCTTTTCATTTAAAAATTAAAGGATTATGCTCTCACATTCATGCTTATAATTTTCTCCAAACTGTATTTATGACAGATCTCTGAGTTATGGAGCTATAGGAGTAATTGTTGGCCATGAATTTACACATGGATTTGATAATAATGGTAAGTACTAATTCATTTCCTAAGCTGTTGCTTTTACAGCAATGCTGACTATATTGGTGTTAACTGTTAATATTGTTCATAGAAGCATTCTTACAGACTGAAGATTATCAAAAGAAATATGATTGCTGATTGAAAACCTTTCCCCATTACTTGCTGTAATAAGTAAACAATTGATTGTAATAAGTAAACAATTCCTGTTAGTGACTGAGTACAATTAAAAAAAAAAGATTTTATATTTGTAATGAAATAGTTTGCATTTAGATCAGGATTGCTGCACTAGCCACAGTAGTTGCAGGGATTTTGCATTATCGCGTCTCTGTTTTGTCATTTTTTTTTTGATTTATCATCTTGAGATATTCTCCCTGGAGGTGTGAGTTCTGCCCCAACAATGACTGTACATGCTGCACTGCCAAGTTAGGCCTCTGGAGCTTGGCTGACTGGTTCTTTTATGCAATTTCAAGGATTATGCAATGCTTCACCTCTATTTTTCTTTATATTGACATATATTCAGAATTTTTTTTTCAAAAAGGCTATGTTTTCAGGGCTGGCCAGATAGCTCAGCATGCTAAAGAACCTGCTTAGGCAGAGCACAAGGGCTGTGGTTTGATCCCCAGCATGCCATGCTGGTCCTGCCCCCAGGGCACGCTGAGACAGCAACTGAGACTGGGCCTGGTGGAGCATGCCTGTAATCCCAGCACTTGGGAGGCTGAAAGCAGAAGAATCACTAAGAGTTGGATCGACATAACGAGACCCTATAGACCCTGTACTAAATACCCCCCAAAAGGCTATACTTTCCTAATAATGTACAATATATAGTGTACTGTGTATCCTTATGATGTTTAAGCAAAAGAACGTAATATAGCCTAAACTAAAGAAGCGATTGCCTTTGAGAGTCATCATTTTTAATCAGTACTCTTTTAGAGTATTATTGGAAAAAGGCAGAAACCTCTGAAGCTTATGAATTGTTATCACATCTACATCCATATAGTGATTTATAGGCTGTCTCAAGGACCCAGCTAGCCCAAGGCAATGCTGTCTGAAGCGAGATCTCTTTCCCTCGTGTGCATAGTATCTCACATGATCCTAACTCCTGGGTTAGAGACCCACTGGGCTCTTTTTCTTCTGGTCATTTCTTCCTTCACTCTCACTCCATCAGCCCTTAATCACCTAGTGTTTTGCTCTCCTGTTAAACTGTTGCAGTCTTGTAGTCATCTGAGTCCCACTAGCTAGACTCTACCTTTGCATGTTGTTTATCTGAGAAGCAGTCTTGACTAAGAAAGAAAAGCAAACGGTGCTTGTCTTGGTTGCTCTTTCATCAGCAGGACACAGCGTCCAACAGCCACAACTGAGAGGAGAGGTTTATTTGGTTCACAGTTTCAGGCTCTATGGCCCTGTGGCTGGACCCAAGGCATAAAGGGCTGGGGGAGGAAAGCTGCTCATATAACAGCAGTCAGGAAGCAGAGAGAGAAGGGAGGAGCTGAGCAGGGAGATGCACCCATCTAGAACATTTCCCCAGTGAGCCACCTCCAGCCAGGCCTTATCTCCTAATAGCAAATCAGCTACGAATGCATTAGTGATTAATCCACAGCTGAGCATAACATTCCCGGGATGCACTCACTTTGCAAGTGCCTCACCTCTGAATACGTGAGTCTTTGAGGGATATTCTAGATCTAACCCATAACAGTGTTTGACTGTTTCTGAACCTTTCTTCCTAGAAAAGTTAAGTAAAATTCTCACCTGAGACCTGGAGGCTTTCTGGCATCTCTCCCAAATAAGCAAAATCTAATGATGGGAGGTGATAACTCCATGCATACAGTATTCCACAAAGAAGTGGTAGTAACATGCAGCCTTGCTGGAGAGCTATGGGTTGTTCTAATCAATGTCTTGCATAGAAGGCTTGCTTGCTTGCTTCTTTTCTTTCTTTCTTTCTTTCTTTCTTTCTTTCTTTCTTTCTTTCTCTCTTTCTCTCTTTCTC
>NDGM011240027.1:5873-16038 GCA_002564305.1 Octomys mimax | reverse complement strand
GAAGAAGAAGAAGAAGAAGAAGAAGAAGAAGAAGAAGAAGAAGAAGAAGAAGAAGAAGAGTAACAGTAGACCTTTGCAATGGGGAGCCAGGCACAGACCTAGAGATGGCGATAGAGAAGAAAGGCAACATGGATGAGGCGCACATAGACCAGGTGAGGCAAAAGGCCTTGCAAAAAGAGATTGATCTAAAGTCAGACAAGACAGAAGCATCTGAATCCAGGAAGTGGATGGGAATCCAGTTTGGCCAGTGGGAAACTGCAGATTTTGAAAACAAGGAACAGAAACTGAAATTTCTCAAACTTATGAGAGACTAAGAATCTGTCCCCTTTGGTCAACCAAAGTCCCCTAGCATGAACACAAGGCCCAACATGGCCCTCAGCAAGGTGGCAGCCAACACCCTGCAGCAGAAGTTGCAGCAAGACTATGACCAGGCCATGAGCTGGAAGTACAACTAGGGTGCTGGACTTGGCTTCTCTGCCACACTCGACAGTCTTCTACATTGACAAGAATGCACCTAGCTCTGTCAGATTAGAAGATTAAATGTTAATGTTTTCTACCCCAAAAGCTTGGATGGCTTTTCTCAGTTTTGCAGATGAAAGCCAGCTAGTAACTGCCCAAGATGGAACACCTGTGGAGACTAAGGACAAACTGGGCATCTTGTGTCCTGGGGCCTAAAACACATTTTTTTCTGTTAAACTTTCTATCCCCGTGGAGACATAAGCATGTAAATAATGGTATCTGACAACTGGCATTTGTTGAGGGTATAGCATGGCTCAACCACATATTGTTTTTTGCATTAATGTATTTAATCATTGTTATGAAGTAGGTGCTATTCATGTGGCAGCTGAGAGTCAGGGAATGAGTAATAAAATTACCCCGGGTGGCCCACTATTGAGTGCCATGTGTTACAAGGTTGTACCCTGAGCCCTAGGTCATTTTATCATTGTGAAAATCTTCTCTAGGAACTTTTACCCAGAATACTTGTTGGGGATTAAATGATGGAAGAAACAAAAACAAACAAACAAAAAGATATCAACGAGGAACATGGTTTCTCTTATATGAGAAATTCAATTTATATAAATGAAGTGCAAAATAAAAGATAAATTATAGCAAAAGAGAGGAAAAATTATTCTAATCCAGCATGAATAATATATATAAAAGTATGCCTTGACTTAAAGTAATTGTCTTATGTATTTTGCATATTTTTTACCTAAAAGTCTGGCTATTAATCTATATGTATGGTAATTAGCTCTATGAGAATTTATAAGATAAATAAATCTGATGCTGGCAAAAAAGGTGAGGAATAAGAAGGAAGGAGAAAAATAGCTTAAATGTGTTATGTACATGTATCAGTTCCCCATAATGTGAGTAATCATTATGTATTGTAAACATGTACTAAGACAAATTTTTACAAATGATACTCTCCTCTCTTGCCTCCTGTCTTACTAAGGATTCCTTCAACCTTATATATACCCTCACCCTTAAACCTTTGTCTAGGTGATGTTTCCACTTGTAAGCTCCCATTACTAACTTCTATTCTTCAAGGTTCTTTTCATATATCAAGGGACAGGAATTATAGAAAGAACCTTGGTGATGGTTTTTTCCAAAGCATACACTGCCTACAATACTTATTTATGCCACAGTGTATCGCACACCTATGACTTCAGCTAGTATTTTGTTTGTTTCATAGATGACTTCAAGATATATCATCAATGTGTCATCAATATCTCCATTTTATCTTATATTTGAAACAGGTTTTATGTGCTTGTTTATGTATATTAAAGATGAATCAAGCAGTACATGTCATAAATGAGTCTAAGATTCTGCTGTCTTGTGTAAGCTTTATACTATATATAGTTGGTATATATGTTCATTCAACCATTATTTGACTAGTACATTGGCGTCTCACTTTTTGGCTTATACTGCACTACATGAAAAGAAAACAGAATAATATAGCACTGGCTTCCAAAAAGCTTGCAGTCCAATGAGATAGGAAGGACAGATACAGTCACTGTGGTTGGCAAGTTTCTAAGATGGTCTGCAACAATCCCTGCTTCTTTTTAGGTGAGCTAAACTTAATGACTGATTTCTAATGGATAGAATAGAGCAAAAGTGATGTAATATTCCATCTATGATTAGTTATGGAAGACGGTAAGCTCCATCTCGCTAACTCTTTCTCTTGCTGGTTCTTTTTTACCCTTGCTTGCTTGCTTGCTGCTGTGTTAGGAGATCCTTGCCCATGTGGCAAGAAGTCAATAATAATTCATAAAGAATTGAAGCTTCACTTTAATATCTACAGGAAGTGGATGTTACCAACAACCATTTGAGAAATTTAGAAACAAATCTTAGGTCTTCAAATGAGACATCATTGGGTGACATCTTGATTGAAACCTTATGAGAGACTCTGAATAGAAGAGCCAATTAAACAATACAATAGAATCCATAAAAATGGACCCATTAGGAACTGTAAGATGATAAATGTGTTGTTTTAAGCCACCAATTCTTGGAGCGACTATACAGCAAAAGACAGCCCACACACTCATACAAATGAGCATGTAAGTACAGATGTTATGAAGTGCTATGAAATAATATTAGAGAATGGGGGCTGGCCAAATAGCTCAGCAGATTAAAGAGCCTGCAAGAAGGCTCAGGGGCGAAGGGTTTGATCCCTGGCTCTGCTGTGTTGGCCCAGCCCCTGGAGCACACTGAGAGGGCAATTGAGATTGGGTGTGGTGGTACACATCTGTAATCCCAGCTCTTGGGAGGCTGTGAACAGGTGGGTCACTATGAGTCCGATCTAGCAGTGAGACCCTGAACAACCTGTAGACCCTTCCCTAAAATATAAATAAATAAATAAATAAATTAGAGAATGAAATAAGTAATTAATTATGGTAGGATTTTCTTTTTCTTTTTTTCTTTTCTTTTTTTTTTTTCTT
The DNA here is from genome assembly GCA_002564305.1 of Octomys mimax. Classification (NCBI taxonomy): domain Eukaryota; kingdom Metazoa; phylum Chordata; class Mammalia; order Rodentia; family Octodontidae; genus Octomys; species Octomys mimax. The sequence continues at coordinate 13,102 of NDGM011240027.1, read as the reverse complement.
TTTTTTTTGGTGAAACCAGGGATTGAACTCAGGTCCTTGTGCTTGCCAGCCAAGTACTTTATGGTAGGATTTTCTAATTCAAATTTAGGTTAGATGTCCTCCACTAGATGAAATTGGATTTTTATCAAATAGGTGAAGATAGGTACTCATTTAAGTGATATTGAAGAGAACATTTGTAATAATTTATACTTGAATGTATTTTTTTCTAAATATTTAGTACAGGGTCTACAGGGTCTCACTACAAAGATCAGACGTAGTGATCCTGCTGTTTTCAGCCTCCCAAGTGCTAGGATTACAAGCATGTGCCACCATGCCCAGTCTCAGTCACCATCTCAGCACGTTCCAGGGGTGGGGCCNAGGCTTGTGGTGCCAGGGATCACACCCTGATCCTTGTGCCTTCCTAAGCAGGTGCTTTAGTTAGCTCAGCTATCTGGCCAACCCTTTATACATGAATGTATTTTTATGTGAAATGTATTGGTTAGAGTTTAATAGAGGAAGAATATATATAAATATGTATATATTTATATTTATATTTATATTTGTATCCTATGTAAAGGAATTACAGTGGCTACCTGCAGAGTTAGGTGTGGAGGAATGCAAAAGGGCTTTCTGTACACCGGAGAGCTGGAGGATCCAGTCAAAAGTCAAAGACTCCAAGTCTCTTGTGAGTCTGTATCTGCCTTGGAAGGCCTCAAAAGTCTGCCCTGGAAAGCTGAAGAGTCTGCACTGAAAGCCTGGATACAAACATCCAAAGGTGATAGCAAAGAGTGGCGCTCCTCTGAATAAGCAAAAGTGAGACTTCCTTCTTCTTTCTCTTTTATTCCACGCAGCCTACAAGCCTATGGGTTAGTGCCACCTACACCAGTGTTGGTCTTGCTTCGTCAGTAAGTTAGTTATCCAGACATATTCAGAACTGTGCCAATACCATCTGCTAGGTGTCTCTTATTCAAGTTGACACAACAATTAAATATCACACGAAGAGTTCTCACTAAACTCAGCTACTATACTGTACTTAGAAAATAATAGTTACTAATTGCTATTAAAAATCAGACATTTTTGCTTCTCTGAACTTTTTATTAGGTGTGATAACATGCAAATATGACACTGAAACACAGAAGCTAAGGTTAGTTGATAATTTGATATTTCATTTTGGAGGCTATTCAGAATCCATAGGGAAAGATAAACTTGAGTCATTTGTAGGAGAATGGATGCAACTTAAGACCATAATGTTAAGTGAAATAAATCAGACACACAGCTTAAATATAACATAATTTCTCTCAAAGGAGAAACTCAATTTTTAAAAAAAAAAATTACAGGAAATAGGGAGATAGGTCTTTCTGAAAATGGAAGAGAATGAAGAGATAGAAGGAAGAGGGAGAGGGAAGGGAGGAGGAAAAATGATGATAAAAGGATTTGAGATGTGTTATGTATGTGTACCAACTCCATACAAGGAACATAAACATGTTGTACTGCAAACATGCACTAACAATTTTTTTATTTAGTTTTTCAGGTAGAGTAGCAATAGAGGGCAGAAGAGAGACACTGAATGAGGAGGCAGGAAACCTGTTGGAATGGACACTCTACCTGTATTCCTTCCCTTTTCTGACAATGGCTTCATATCTATGTTCTTTGTCAAATTAGTCTTCTACTTTTGTTAGTTTTGCTATGGCTACGATCACAAGACCTGCTTTCTTACTCTTAGTGCATAGTTCCAGCAGGGCTTATTGGATCCCTTCCCTGACATTTCACCCTGAAGCCTGAAAAAAAGATTTTCTTTTTTTGTTCTTTGGTTTTTCAGTATGCAACTTAGATTTATTAGTGTGGAGATAAGGGATTTCCAGGGACTTTTGACTTTGTGTACTAAGAAATCTATCTAGGACGTCTGTAGTCTTGATTAAATAAACCAACAAATGAGTTCCAAAGTACCTCAGCTGCAGCTTAACTTCATGTTGCTAAAGAGAAAGGTTTCAGGGAATGAGAACTCGTGTTTGTGAAAAATACTTGAGTGGGCATCTGGCTGTGAAAAAATAAATTTAAAATCATTTAAAAGCTGTTCTTTATTGTGACCAGAGCCACAGTCTTGTATAAGTTTAAATAATTTGAGTATTAAACTGGAGAGTTTTCTCTGTTTTTCAGTGAAAAAAAAAAGTTGAGGTCCTAAAAGCAATGAGACCCTGCAAAGAGACTAACTAGTGGATCCTACAAGCTGACCACAGCCCAGCAGCTGGCCACTAGAGGACACTGCTGTGGAGTTCACTAACTTATATTCAGCATTACCTACAGTTTTACCTGCTGTTTCATAGGGCTGCTATTAACAAAATGCCACAAATTGGGTGATTTAAATAACAGAGATACATTTTTCTGTTAAAAGCCAGAAGACTGAAATCACAGTGTCTTTCTTCCTGAGGCTAGAGAGGAAAACTCTTAGCCTGCCTCTTTAAGACACAAACCAGGGCATTTATTTATTTATTTGTTTGTTTGTTTATTTATTTATTTAGAAAACCAAGAATCAGAATCAAGTCATGGTGTAAAGCAAGATTAGGGCAATGGAGACGTAGAACACATTCTGATCCTCAGAGAACAATAGGATATCCATAGAGCTTGGGTCTTAAGTGACTGTTTCGTTATTATTTTTATTTTAACTATTAGTGAATACTAATCATACAGATTGGTGGGTTTAACCATGACATTTCTATATATCCATATATCATGCTTTGATCATATTAGCCCTCCTATTACCTTCTCTTACCTTCCCCTTACTCCTCTTGTTAAGGATGTTGAAGTGGAAAAACAGTTTTATATTTAAAAAGTTATAAGCCGGGCCAGAGAAGATAGTACAGTGGCTTAAGTTCCTGCCTGGCAAACTCAAGGTCCAGAGTTCAACCCCGGGATATATATATATATATATATATATATATATATATATATAGTGTGGTGGGACATCTCCGCAATTCCTGCACTCTGAGAGGCTGAGGAAAGGAGAGCACAAGTTCACACTGACCCACCCTAAATAATTTAATGACTTCAAATGACCCTGTCTCAAAAGATATGGGGCTGGAGATACAGTTCAGTACAAAGGCCCTAGTACCACAAAATAAACCAACAAATAAATAAATATGTATAAGTTGTTTATCCTCTAGGATAAAAACTAGAATTCACTTTTAGGATACACACTTTAGGAAGGCATTTTTGGTGGACAGTTTTAACAAAGCAGATATAAAATAGACTTTGTCTTGCACAAATGGAGAGCTTCTAGCTGCTGTACATGGTATACTTCCCTCTATTGAACTTACACTACCTGATAGGCTTTGCTGAGCGTTTCATTGTCTGCCCACATGCTGAATATAAGTTGTAAAAGGCAGTAACACAACTGTGTTTATTGCCTATATTTAGCATAGTGGACAGTAGTAGACACTCTGGAAATTGTTTTTGATGTTATTCTTGCTTAAGTCATTTTTTTTTTTAAAGTCAGCTTTTGAACCTGACTGTTTCCTCTCAGTCTTTGCCGTAGGCCTAGACGCTGGCTCCTGAGTTGTTTCTGGCACCAAATATTCTTAGCTTTTGATACACCTGTCAATGTATCTCTTTGGCTTTGACTGATTTCTGGCTTCCAGTCAGGTTCCACAGACCATTCAGCCCTCGAGAATCCCAAACATTTATCCTTGGGGCTTCCTGGCGCTAGTGCCATTGCTCTCCATGGAGCTCAAGAATCTTTGCAGTTCTGTTACTTCCAAGTTCATACTTCAGTTTACATTTTGGGTTAACCAAGCCTGACCCACTATAGAGTTTTGGGTCTAGGGAAGGAAGACAACCATGTCATGACCTCATTTTTCAGTGAAGCTGAGGAAGTAGATTGTTGGAACAAGACTTGTAATATTAATGCACAATGCCCAAAGGTATCCCAAGAGATCTTCCTTTTATTTCAGAATTGGCAAAGAGAACTTAAATAGTTGAGGGAAAAAAGTATGAAATACCAACGCTTTAAGTTCAAAGAAATGGGAGCTAGCCAATTTCTTACAAAACTTTCTAAGAGTTTCTTTTCAGCAAATCTAACATAACAATCCCATCCTCTACTGGATTAATTTGTATAAAAGGGTCAGAAGCCTAATTTCTGAGGACATATCCTACCAAATCACTTGCACGATGTAAACTGATGTGTATACAAGGTTATATGGAGTTGATTAAGATCTGGGTAAGTAAATTACTGTACCCACATACAATGAAATACTGTATATGTAAAAAACCAATGAGACAGTGATGTACTGATAGGAAATATTTTTGAGACGTAATTTTAAAAAATTATTTTCTGACATCATGTATATAAATAGCATGTTGTGTAAAAAGTTGTAAAACAAGAATATACATTAATTTTGCTTCCATATGTATCGAGAATCTCTCAAAGGATGCACAGAATGGATAAAAGTGGTTACCTAAGAGCAAGGAAAGGTGTGTGAGAGCAGATAGAGGACAAACTTAGTGTTGATGCATACTTTTCAGTTCTATTTTGAAGTGTGAATATATTTCACATTTCAAAAACTAATCCACCTTAAAATTGGGAATAAGAAAATTGCCATGTACTGACACTGAAAAATTTCCAAGGCATTATTGAATGACAAAAGAGTAGGAGAATGTGTAGCATCTAATTTATGTAAACATATGTGGTGGTAGTTAATTGATAAATAGTCAACCTGAGTGGGAGGGCCCAGCTGAATTGAGTCAGCATGGTTCTGGGGATGGAAGGCCCACTTAGGGAAGCTTGCTGTTGGAACTGTATGAAAGGAGAAAGGGAGGGAAGGATTTCAGCTGATCTTCCTTGGAAGAGCTTCGTTCTGGCTGCTTTTCTTTGGAGAGGCTTCAGCTGTTCTCTTGGGCTAAGCTCCTGTCTGTGCCTTCGCCAAGGATAGCTGCTGTTCTCTTTGGAGGTGTTCTGGTCTTCGCCTTCATCTTGAGTGTTATATCCTGGCTTTGAGAGCAGGTTCTACAGCTTCCAATACCGGCCTTCCAGTTCCACTGGTATAGACTCTCTAGGCTCCACCATCAGCCTTTGAGCTTTCGCACACAGACCCTTAAGTCTTTCATCACAGATTCCTCAGCCTCCTGATACAGACTCCAAAGCCCGTATTTGCCGTGGCTTCAGATTTTGGCTTATGGGCACATCTCCCGCACTCTCCTAAATTTGACTCTGTGGGCAGATAGTGTAAACATCTTGTAAACTTGTGTCCTGCATTAAATCAGACTATCTTGCAAATACTGATTACGACAACACATATACATGTGTATGTTGTGTTTGTGTAGTGTGTATATGTGTATGTATGTTATTTTTAATAATAGAATTTCTTTGGCAGAGGACCCAGCAACATCTTTGCCCATCTAGACTCATGGTTGTATTTTAAGTAGAAAGAAAGAATTTTAATTCATCTGTCCCCAGCAGCCTCTTTTCTGTTTCTGCTTGTACTCTTAGACCCAATCTTTATTTTCTTTCTGTTTCATTTTAGGTAGTTTCTTGCACTTCATCTTCAAATATACTGATCCTTACCTTTACAATAGCTACTTTTAATTTTTTCAGTGACTTTTTTATTTTCAACATATTTTCTCTAAAAAATGCTTTTGTTTTTTTCTCAAGGCTTTCATGGTTTGCATTGATCATATTATGTTCACACATTCTTTTAAACTGCTGAAGATATTTATATTATTTCTCATAGTTGTTTTAAGTTTCTTGTCCTTTGTCATTTGTAGGTCTGCTTTTAATTACCTGATTTTTTCTTCTGCATTATGGGTCACAGTTTCTTGTGTCTTCATGTGCCTAGTAATTTTTATTAGATGTTGGACTTAAATCTCCTATTACCAAGTGCTGAATAGTATAGATTTCTTTAAAATCATTGGACTTTGTTTTGGCAGGAAGTTATTCACAAATGTGCTTTTCCCAGGCTTGCTTTTGAGTTTTCGCTGTTGTTGTTTTAGAATATGCTTTTCCCTCTAGACCTAGATTGGTCCCATTACTAAAATTTAACCTATGTGAGGTCTACTGAATTCTTCATGAGTCTCGCCACTGTAACTTGCGGGAACCAGATTCTGTTTGAATTCTGTGTGTGCTTTGGGCACTTTTTGGCTTACATTCCCCCAGGAATTACTTATTGCTGGTTCTTTGTCTAGCCTCATGGAGTTTTACTCTCTGTAAACACAAGTTAACAGTCAGCTACAGTCTCAAAAAGATTTTCTGAGGAGATTTCTGCATCCCTTTCCTGTAAAGATTTCTCTATCCATTATTTATGATCTCTATGTCTACTCAACAAAACTGCTAGTCTCCATTTGGGTTCACCTTTCCTGAACAACTTTCAAAAAGCTACCTTTAGGAGGAAAACCAGAGCAAGCATTAGGGTTCATCTTACTTATTTTGTTCTCTTGGACATTGTAGTGCTATATTAATCAGTATCTGAGAAATGGTTGTCTCAGTTTTTTCTATTCATGTAGGTTTTTTGGGGGATGGTAAAGGAGAATACAGACCTAGAGTGGCTCTTTCAAGGGTGCTAGTCTTACATTCGAGCTTACATTCAAGTTTCCTCTCATGGATTATACCTATATGTATAGTCTACTTTTTGGGTTGAGAAAAAATAGGACCATGATAGCTGACACTGAATTACACTTAAGTTTTCTAACCAGGTAGTAGGAGGAGTTTAGCTTATAGTAAATTTAACAAAATTTATCTTTAAAATCAACTACATTCTGCCTCCAAATATTTTATCTTTAGGTTCCTACCATCTCTATTCTTCTATGTAAATCTTTTTCTCAAAAAGTCTAAAATGTTTTAAAAGTGATCAAGCCTTAGTGGAAGGAAATGAAACCCTAGAGCTGATAAATTTAAGCAGATGGTGGAAACTTTGAGGCAGTCAGGAGAGCCATCTGGTGGGATATTTCCACATAGTTGCCTACTTATATTACCAAGAAGTAGTGCTGATGTCAAGCAAGTTAATTCCTTCCTCATCTTGTCAGATAAAAACACACCTTTGGATGAATTGAAGGCTTTAGTTTTTCTCAGTAGAAGTTCAAGTACTTGAATTTCACAAGGATTTATGAATTGCATAAGTCTTGTCTTGTGACCTATCTTCATGAAGAGCTTGTGGCATCCAAGTTTCTGAACACCACTGTATAAAGCTCTGGGGGGATGAGAGAGATGAGAGAGAGAGAGAGAGAGAGAGAGAGAGAGAGAGAGAGAGAGAGAGAGAGAGAGA
>NDGM011240019.1:4584-21728 GCA_002564305.1 Octomys mimax | reverse complement strand
TCAGAAAATTTGGAGCACAACTGAGTTACATGTTGTTACAGTACAGGTTCTCCTTTGTCCCAAGTCTTCACTGACCTTGAAAGGCTAGGGCCAAAATGTTCCCTGACCTTTCAGCCCTTTTCTCTAATTTTGAATAGCTGACTTAGGTTGTTAACCCTCCAGAAGAGAAGCTTATTATTAATGTGCAATATATGCAATTCGGTTTACCTTATCTAAATATCAAACATTTTTGGCATATCATGGAACAGGTATTTTCCATCAAATATTGGTATGTTGGGGGCCAGGGAAATGGCTCAGTAGAATAAGTGCTTGCCTGGCAAGTACAAGGGCCTGAGATCAATCCCTGGTTCTGGAAAAAAAAACCTTGTTAGGTCAAATATTGGTATGTTGAACTCTAAGACCTTACAGATCCACCTGTTTACACCCTCCCAAGAGCTGGAATTACAGGCAATTGCCACTACACCCTGTCTCAATTGATGTCTCATTGCACTCCGGGGATGGGGCCAGCACAGCAGGCCCTGGGATTGAACCCCAGGCTCCTACACCTACTTGCAGGCGCTTTAATCCTCTGAGCTATTTGGCCGGCCCTTTTTGCCTTTCACTTTTAGCATAAATATTTAGGCATCACTTATTGAAGCAAAGCATTATAAAGAGCCAATCTGCTATTACTTATTGATTTTTGCTATGTCAGTAGAAAGACTGAACTGTCTTTTTTGCATCATTCATAACAAATCAGTAAGAAAGGAGACATTGTAAAATGTTTTTATCAATTTTCTTTTAATGAATAAATTGTTGAATGGCATATAGTGGAATACAAATGGCATAAATAAACTTTTTCTGTTCTAAATTCTTATTAATGCAAATATTAGTGGTCATTACCTAAGTGATCTTTCAGCTGTATAAGTTAAATATTTCCTAGTGAATGGCCTCATACTTAATGACCAAAATGTTTACAGCAAGTTATTTGCTAAATGATTGATTTTTCTTCTTTAATTCTTGATTATAAGCAAAAATGACCTACTTCATTTACTCCTCTAGGCCTTAGAGCCTTACAGTTGTCTTTGACTGTCTGTCTGTCTGTCTGTCTGTCTGTCTACCTACCTACCTATCTATCCTTTTGCCAAATTTAGTCAATTTTTCCTTGTAATATTTTGTTTCTGTTTTACTATTATCATTTAGTTTCTTTCTTTTAAGTACTGTAGTATGTGTGTTGCTGTGCACATCTTAGCACAGCAGATTAAATTATGATCATGTCCTCCAGTTATTTGACAAATATATTCTGATTTCACCACTAAACTTCTAAAATTCTTTCTTTAAACCCTCAGCCTCTGCCAAATGTGTTATTTTTTCTCCTCTCCAAATCCCATCTGTTCAGTTCTTTCCAAGGAATTGAACTAGTTGTGTTTGAGAGACCAACTTTGTCAGAAAGTAGGATTGAGGGGAAAATTAGTAAGAGATAAAGTTGAGAGGTAGCTAGAATGTGTTTGGACTGTGTGAACAATGGTAAGGAATTTGGATTTTATTTTAAGTATAACTGGAATATGTTGTTAGGTAGAATAGAGGTGTAATTTGTACTTTTTAAAAGATGCCTTGGCTGGAGAGTATCTCATCTCAGTGGTCTAAGTGCCTGCCCAGCAAGTGCAAGGACCTGGATTCGATCCCTGGTATCGCATGCCGTGCTGGCCCCAGAACCCCAGGTACACTGTACTGGCCAGTAAAACCAGCCTGATGGTACACGCCTATAGTCCCAGTGCTAAGGAGGCTGAAGCAGTAGGTTCACTACGAGTCCAAGCTGTGTAGAGAGACCCTATACCAAATAAATAAATAAAATATTTTTTTTAATTTAAAAAAAAGATTGCCTTGATTATATGTAGAAAATACACTATCGAGAAGCTGCAGTTGAGGTTAGCAAAGTAATAGTAATCTAGGGAAGAGATAGAGAGGATGATGGTAAATAGAAATTGTGGTTTATTTTGATGTCAGATCCAAGTAGCTTGACTGATGTATAAGGTGTAAACATTATGAAAAGGAAGGATTTAAGAATATATCCTGGAATTTTTGTATAAGTGTCTAGACAGGTGATAGTTCCATTTATTGAGATGTAGAATCCTTGATAAGTAGCTGGCTATGTATTATATGGGGGGTAGAAGTGGGGAAAAGAAGAGTGTTGAAACCAGCTGTGTTAAAAGTTGATATGTCTTTTAGAAATTTAACTAAAGTATTGAACAGACAATTATGTATATATATAATTCAGGATAGCTGGACCAGAGATTGAGAGTTAGGGTTCAGCAATGGAAAAACAGCTTTAAGAAGCAAAGATAAAAGGCTGCAAATGAGAACAAATGCTTTTAATTCACTTAATAAGTGGTTATTGAGTACCTATTCTGTACCAAATACAGATTTAAACGCTTATGCTACATTGGTAAATAAAATTGACAAGATCTATGCTTGCATTTTAATGGGGAAGTAACTAGTAAATAATAAAGGGCATTAGAAGGTGTTAAGTCTACAGAGAGAAGAAAAAGAAGACTGAGGGTAAGGGGCAGGGGCATATAGGCCAATGTAACTAAGAAAAAGAGTTTTAATTTGCTTTATATTTCCATCCCAAAGTGAATTTCAGTTGTAAAATACTTAGGAACTAAACTGAAATTGTAATTTTTAAAAGCCATATTAAATGAGCATTGTTTCTTATTATTGATTTGGTGCTTACATATAATGGTAAAATATTTATCTTCAGAAAAAGAATGAAACTTTTCATAAAGCTACACTAGGGAACAGAAATAGCTTCTAAGGTTGATAGTAATAACAATTACACATGTCTGTATTAAAAGGCTTGATAGTTCTGAGATGGATCACAGTGAAAATGAAGATTATACGATGTCTTCACCTTTGCCAGGAAAAAAAAGTGACAAGAGAGACGACTCTGAACTTGTAAGGGTGAGATAATTTGGTTTGATTTTATAGTAATAATTTTAATAGTGATTTTACTTGTATAAATAAATAATAGCTTTCATACCAAAACAGTTAATATTGCTCTCAAATTTGGCATTTGGTTTTATTCTAGTGGCTTTGGTTACAGATTTGAGTTTATAATTATCTTCTAGCATGTAATTTAAGTATATGGAATTTATTTTTCTTGTCATTTTGGTAAGTCATCTTAATTCTTGAGGTGTTTGAAATGAAACATGCCAATTCTGTAGCCAAACTGCTTGATTGTTAAATTTTTATTTATTTATTTTTTAAATATAGTATGTTTAGACTTAGCCCTTGAAAAGGGAATGGGAATAAGTTTTCTAAAGATGCCTCTATTTGCTTCATTTTGCATACCATTCACCAAATAAAAAGCTTCTAAAAAAACCAGAAAATACTTGTTTTCATAAGTTGAGTTTTAAAATTTTAATAGAAGTAACTTTTGTAGACACAATTAAAATGTCATTTGAAGACTTTGGTAAAGTGGTAGAATAGGTATTGAATTTATATATATATATATATATATATATATATATATATATATATTTAGTGCAAGTTAGTAGACTTAATAATTGGATTCATTTTGGATTTTCAGTCCAGCTCTAAATATTTCCTGAGTTATTGATTAGACTGCTTGAGTTCCTTTTATTTATACACTGAATATTTAGCTAAATTGATAGCCCAAATTCATTGCTGTTCTTGTTTCATTGGTGATATAATGACTAATACTTCTGTTTTGAGACAGGATCTTGCTGTGTAGGTCAGGCTGGCCTTGAACTCATAGTGTAGCCCAGGCTAGCCTTAAACTCATGGCAATCTTCCTGCTTCAGTCTCCTGAGCGCTGGGATTACAATCACTAATACTTTTGATTATTAGTTATAAATAATAATAATGTGTTTGAATCTACTTGATTAAAAAATGTGGATGATTTTTAATTAAATAATTATTTTTGTTTTCTTAGGAGTATTACTGCACTTCTTGTCTTCCACTGGCCCAATATTGCTTAATAGAAGTTTAGTTATTTTCAGGTTTCTTTAGTAATTTATCTTGCCAAGTTGCTTTTCCTTTTACCTAAGAAAAAGCACAACTTTAAATCTTTATTACTTGTACAATAAATTCTGATACTGGTTATTGAAATTTTTTACCTGATCAGAATTAAGAATTCATAACTTAACTAGAAAGAAATCCTATTAACCTGGATTTATAAAACACAGTCTTTGAATTGGGAAAGACATGTTTGTCTTTTAGTCATAGTAGTTTTAGGGCAGAAAATCTTTCATTATCTGATAACTAGTTTCTCTGCTTGAAAATGTGTGGTGAGCTGTGATTTCTTTTTGTAAAAATGTCACCTAGGCCATTCACACCCTCTTCTATATTATACTTAACTTGCATGCTATTTGCCCTCCTCCCCAAAGTTGGCAAACATGGTAATATTCTTAATATTGTATTACTCTACAAATATCATATCTACTACCTTTGGGAACATCGCAAACAAAGACTATTTTTCCCAGAACAGTTTTTGAGTTCTTGAGTTCTCAAGATTAATTTGTATTATAAAGGAAGCATTTTGTTGTTTGTTGTGGCTTGGATAGCATGTAGCATGGGGTACATTTTTAAAGCTGCTAAAAGAGCCTTATTATTAACTAGCTTTGACTGAAACAAGTTTTATTTAAAGACCAGTAAATTATAGCAAAAGAGTAGTTTATATACTGTTAGCGTCACATTTAAATTTGGCAGTAAAGGAATTAATCTTCTGTCTGTATATTTATGTAGAAATACCTAGGTTTATTCCATTTAACATTTCCCCAATTTCTGGCTCCTAACATCAATTTCATATGCCCTATGTGTTTTGTTTTGTTTTTTAAATTCCCTGTGTTTTTAACATAAGACAGAGATTTTAAAAAATCAGAAATTGTGGTGTTTTAAGGAAAGAGATTATTTTAAAGCAGACATTAGATTTCCTGTTTCTGTTTTCTGAAGCATAAAAGAATCCATCAGCATTTTTTAGGTCTTTGGATATCAAAAAGAATTATAGTATTAAAAAAGTCAAGGTTATATTTTTTTGTTCAGATTTAATTAGTATTTTTGATATTTTCTAAACTCTGTTACCAACAGTTAATTTTGTAATTTTATGTCCAAGAAGTCTAAATAAATGCTAATAAAACCCAGTCACTTAAGGGTCTTTCCCCAATTGAATGTAAGGATAGTTCATTAGAAAATATTTTAATGGAATATACTGAGTAAGAAAAACAAGGATAAGATCCCAGGTGGTGCCAAAAAATGTATACATAAATATGATTTAAAATCCATTCTTGACAAATGTCAGCTTTTAGTAAATCTAGGTTACTTCCTTAAGTGTTGAACGTTTTGTCTATTTTAAATCAGTAGGCAGTGTCATACTTTTTAAAGACAAAATAATTAAGTATACTTACTAAAAATTTGGGACAAAACAAGCAACCTGCTGTTACCACTAATATTTAAAATTGTTCTAGAATGTATGACCAACTCAGGAAGACTATTATTAACAATGAAAAGCACAAGTTCATTATTATTTTTATAGACTTAGAAAAATAAGAGAAGTTAGTACAAAAATAAGAAAGCAGTACGATCCACATATATATGTGTATAAATGCATGTAATTTTTCTCTGATAATGTTCCTTCAATTGGCACGCACTTGGGGAAAAGGAGTTATCTTTATCTTCATACGGTCTATAATAACAATATATGATAGCATAGATTGATAGAATCAATTTATCTACCTAAGCATAACTTAAGTAAGTAGGGGGAACCTATACAAGAAGAAAAATCTTAAAACCTGAGTTATGTAGAAAATAGGAGAGAGAAGATGTAGTATGTGCCTGCATGAGCAAAAGGAGTTTTAAAAAGGTGGCCTTTTTCCCCCCAGTTGGATATGTTTTGTTTCCAGAACATGGAGAAATAAATATACATGAAAAGAAAAATTCAATCAAGATAGGATCAGCCCAACTAGAAATAGACATATTTCATTTATAACTAATAAAACATGTGCCATTGTTATAATAGCCCAGAAAAGTTATTTTTCAAAATAGTACCAAATAAAGGAAGCATTATAAATCAGTGATTCTGAAATGAGTTGTTGTCTCCTTGAGGGTGAGATACAGAGAAAACAATTGAAATCTTTTCTCATAAAATCATCTATTGTAAAACAAGATACTGGTCTTTAATCAAGTACTGCAGATTGAAGGTTTGAACATTGAGAAATTACGTTCTTACAGTTGTGAAGACTGGGAAGTCCAAAACCAAGATGGCAGTTCCTAGATTCAGTTCCTAGTAAGGGCTTTCTTCCTGTTTTGCAATACCACTTTTTCTACTGCATCCTTACATGGTAGAAAAAATACTCTGATGTTTCTCAGAAGGGCTCTAAGCTCATTATGAGGGCCCTGCTCTTATGACTTCATCTGAACGATATTATCTCCCGAAGACCCCATCATCAAATATCATTGCATTTAGGGGTTAATCCTTCAGTATATTATTTTGAGGGAGGGAACCACAGTTCATTCTGAAACAACTAAAACATATGCTACCACAGGGTAGAAGAATGTAGGTAAAAATAGTAGATTTCAGTAAACAAGTACAAAAGAACATAGTGCTAAGGACATGAGTGGGCAGTTCAAACACAGGAAGTGGAGGAAGTAATGCAACATAAAAAATTATAGATAATATGATGGTTTTGTTTTCACTGATTGTTAGTAGTATAATTGGTGCTGACTTCTTGCAAATTAAATTGGCTTTATAAGTGTTCATATATACATTTTCATTTTTAGATCCCAGAAGAATTTTCTGTTTATTCATGCATAAATTATTTGAATATAGGCTACGATGTCATTTTAATTTTGAAAGCCACTGATTTTGTTTTTAATTAGTTATACTTGGAAATAATCAGTATCTCTGATGTAGAATTTTTAATATATGATAAACATGTTTAACTTTCAAATCTTGCAGCCTCCATTTAGAAAATAAAATTAGTTTTTATGATGTAAGTGTGATCTTTATATCTTATTATCTACTATGTGTCAAGATTAGAGTTACTTAAATATCAAAACAAAAGACAATTTAGTTGTTTTTTTTAGAACCAAATGTTTTGCTTGTTTGTTTTGAGACAGGGTCTTGCCATGTAGTTCAGGCTGGCCTTGAATTTGGGTCACCTCCTGCGTCAACCTCCTGTGTGCTGGGATTACAGGTGTGCGCCACCACACCTGGCCCAAATACTGTATTTAGAAATGTTCTTTTTCATGAACTAGGTCTTCACTAAGATTTAATAAATCATCATCTTGAAAGATTTCTTTCTAAAGGCTTTTTACCCTAAAAAATGTAAATTTTCTCTTACCCCAAAGAAGTATGTATGTATGTATGTATTTAGTTGAAAAACTAGTAAGTATGGTAGTATACTTCCACTGCAAGATATCACTTAATTCCACAAATTTGCTATCAGCATGTAACATAGTAAGAGTCTGTTTCAAACAAAATAAAGTATTAAAGAGTAGCAGGTCCAAATATTAAATAATTATTTGTTTAAGGGCATATTAGTGATAAAAATAGGTAGCAGTTTTGTTTTGTTCTTTAAAATAGGTGCACTGTGGCATGCATGTGGCAGTGGTCTCCTTGCATCATTGAAAGCTCTAAAAGGTTCGCTATCACTGTGCTAGGCAAATATGTACCATTGAGCCAAATCCCTAGCCTCACAATTTTATTGTTTTAAAATTAAATTTCTACTGTCTGGCAAGCATGAGTGCCTGACTTTGATTCCCGGCACCACCACCCCTACCAAAAAAAAAAAAAAAGAAAAATACATAAAATTGAATGTCTAAAATAGTGATATTTTTCTCCCCTTAGTCTGAATTGGAGAAACCTAGGAGCCGGAAAAAAACATCTGTCACAGACTCAGAGGAGAAGTTAGGTATGGATGACCTGACTAAGTTGGTACAGGAACAGAAACCCAAAGGCAGTCAGCGAAGTCGGAAAAGAGGACATACAGCTTCAGAATCAGATGAGCAGCAGTGGCCTGAGGAGAAGAGGCTCAAAGAAGACATGCTAGAAAATGAGGATGAACAGAATAGTCCACCCAAAAAGGGCAAAAGAGGCCGACCACCAAAACCTCTTGGTGGAGGGGTAGCAAAAGAAGAGCCAACAATGAAAACTTCTAAAAAAGGAAACAAAAAAAAATCTGGACCTTCTGTAGCAGAGGAAGAAGAAGAAGAAGAAAGGCAAAGTGGAAACACAGAACCAAAATCAAAAAGCAAACATCGAGCATCAAGGAGAGCACAACAGAGGTAAGCATGAATAAGTCTAAACTGCATCTGTTTTCTCACCATACCATAAACCATAATTTGATGCTGTCCACATTTGGGTCTTCTCCAAAGCAGAGCAGAATCTCCTGAAACTAGTGCAATTGAATCCACACAGTCCACACCACAGAAAGGACGAGGAAGACCATCAAAAACGCCATCACCATCACAACCAAAAAAAAATGTGTAAGTTGTAAATAATATTAAATTTCAAACCAATTTCAAATTATTTTGCAAAGTTCATAAATTTTATAGGCATACATATTGCTGTATTTAATTTCTAAATACTTAGTCTCATTACACTAAGATAAATTTTATAATCTTTACCAAGGTAATTAATAGCCCCATCCTTTAATATTTATGCATTCTTATAGGTCTAGGAAAATCTTTACAAATGAAAACCAAATACTATTTCTTACACAGACTTTATGGTTTATAAAAAGACAATAAGGTGCTTAAAGTAATCACCATGCATTATGTAGGTTTCCTCATCACTGTGGGCTGCAGTTGTTTATGTTTACCTCCAGCAACTTTTCCTTTTGATAAAGTTGGTCTTATACTTTGCTTTTATTCTTTAAATTTGTAGGAAAGTAGGAGGCATTATTTTTCTTAAATAGGTGTGATCACATGTTGACCTCAAGTTTTTGATATCTTTGTTTTGTTTTCTAATTCATTTATCTACATGTATGTATAGATAATTGTGGGTGTTCACAAAAGCACATTTGTAAGAGACCTATAAAAAAAAAATCTACATTTAGTGACAACGTATCAGTAGTGTATATGGCAGTAGTTTTCTCTTAGTTATGTAAGCAGAAATAGAAATAACATTTTCTGTTTGTTAGAACTTAAGTACACTTTTTCTGAGAGTAATCTGGTAAGTACATCAGTAACTTTTCAGAGTTGCCAACATTTCTTGGTTAAATACTCAGTTATCTTAAGAGTTTTTCCTGCTCCTGTGTATTCCACAGGAGGAGGAAAGTGGCCTGAGTGTCTAACCAGTACTTCATGCCCTCCTCCATGTAATTTTTGTCTCAGGTTAAAAATAAAGGTAAGTACATTTTGTAGCAGCTTTATAAATGTGTTTGAATTCAACTGAGGAAAATCACTTTTTCTAAATAATAAATTTTTATGTAATATTCTTGTTTTAATTTTGTAACAAGGAAATAAGAGGGGTACATATCTTTTAACCTCTTAGTTTCTTTATATCTAGATATCATAAAATTAAGAGTTATTGTACTGATCACTCCTAGAATTACGCAAGTTCCCCGTGAATATTTGAAGCATAACACTTCTTTTATCCAACCAATATAGAGGGAAGTTCTATGTTCTATTGTAGTAGCTTGTTTTTTCTTTCTTTGAGAAACTTTTTCAGACCTAGAATCACACTGTATGTTAGATTTATCTGGTTTGGGTTTTTTTGTAGTTTGGTTTCAGTGGAATTGAGAAAAATTGTCATTGTTATTCAGGTAATTCCTATATAATGGCATACAATAGACATAGTTCTTACCCTTGTGGAACTTACTGATAGGCATGAAATCATTAAATATTCCTGATTGCCTTGAAATTAAAATTTGGGATGTTATAAGGGAGTATAATAGGAGAATTGGGGAGTTAGTGAGCTTTCCTCTTTAGAGTGATGGTGAGGTGATTACCTGCAAATAATAGTTAGAAAACAGAAAGGAACTTTCCCAATACAACATGATATTTGAAGTTTCTGAAGTCAGAAAAGTCTTGGTGAATTGGAGAGCTAAATGAAAATAAAGGTTTGTTTGGACTGTTGTTAGGAGCTGAGGAATAGAATGAGGTGGGGACAGGTAGGCAAGGACCATACCAAAATGTGTAAGATCTTAATTATGGGAGAGCTGTATTTTTGGAATGACATCAGCTATTACATTGTTTAAAAATTACTTTTTACATTGCAGTAGCAATGAAAATGGAGAAAAGTGAATGGATTTTAGATTTCTTTCTATAAGTGAAATCTGTATGGCCAGGAAAAGACTGGATGCTGGTTTTCAGTGGCTATATAAACTGCCGTTTTCTGAGTTGGGAAGATGAAAGGAAGGGCAGGCTCGTGGTTATATTTTGAAATACCTTATGGTCTCACTCACACTTGTTCTTTGATAGATCTCATCAAGATTCTAAATTTGTTTTAGGCTCAAAATGCTAAAACAAATTCTTATGTAACAGGATAAAAATCACAGAAAATATTCCTTTAATAAGGTAATTTATAAATCAAAATGTTTACAAATGATTTTACGAAATTCAAATGTTCATTTTCTTTTACGTGTGCTTTTCTCTAGCCGTGTAGGACGCTCCAAGCAAGTAGCTACTAAAGAAAATGATTCAAGTGAAGAAGTAGATGTTTTTCAGGGTAGCTCTCCTGTCAATGATGATATTCCACAGGAAGAAACAGAGGAAGAGGAAGTTTCTGCAGTCAATGTATGTATTCATTAAAATTTCACATGTGTTGGTGTGGACCATAACAGTACAGTCAGTAAATATTTGATCAAATCATATATATAAATAAATAAATTGATTTTTGTTTTGGCAGTGCTCCATGGAGTTAAATTCCAGGGCTCACATATGCTAGGCAAAGTTCCACATATTTATATTCACAATTAAATAGGAGTTGTTCTCTTGATGCACTAATCCAGAATCTTTAGATCAGCCTAGCCAGCCTTCTTTGTTTGAGAAACCATTGTTTTGTGATCAGTTCCCAGATTCAGTCCCTGCATATTTGTTCTATTTAATGGGGTCAGCAGTCCTGTCTACCCCAAGTTTCACTATGTAAATGAGTGGGTTATGCTGAATTGTGGCCTCAAATTTAGTTTGGCTTATTATTAAAAGGGTTTTTTGGTGGGTAAGGTGTTAAAAGTAATAATGATTGATGTCCTCAGAAGAGAAAAAACTACACAATAAATTAAATTATAATTCTGTTCTTTCTGTAGTTGATTATACTAACTTGTTTTGAACTAAAGATTTAATCTTTAGTGCTTTCTAGTGTCTCCTAATGTGTTTGAATTTGAGATTATTTTTATTCACTAGAATCCAAATTTTATTCACTTATTAGGACCCAGATTCAATAAATGTTTTAAAAGGTATCAAGTGTTTTCTGTTGCCACAGAAACATAAGTAGAAAGATGATAGATCCTGGGATAGTTGTTTTTCTTGCATTGGGCATTGACCTCTTATCATTTCTCTAAACTTTTTTTGAAATTGAACTCATGCCCTTGCGCTTCCTAGGCAAGCACTTATTCTACTGAGCCATCTCCCCAGCCCCTCTAAACATTTTTAATAGAAAAGTGAAATAATTTTCTCTTTTACTATGTTGGAAGGCTATGTTAGAAGACATGTAAGGGTTCAGACTTTATAAAGGCCTAAATATTTGATGTAGAGGCAAAAAGTTTAAAAAGAAAGATTTCAGGGGGCTGGTGAGATGGCTCAGTGGTCTAGGGCACCTACTTGGAGCATGCTTGGCGGGGCATGGGGACCATGGTTCGATCCCCCGGCGCCACATGCCGGCCGGCCCCGCCCCCTGGTGGACTGGGCTGGCCGCATGCGCGCGCGCACACACACACACACACAATAAAAAAAAAAAAAAAAGAAAGATTTCAGGGCAAGGAAAGCAATGTCAAGAAAAAAGTAAAAATAGATTGGTTTAAAATAATAATAGTTATTGCTGTATTATACATGTATCCATTTTAATTAAGCATCTGGTGACTTTTTTAAGGTACGGCGGCGAAGTTCTAAGAGAGAAAGGCGATGAACAAATGTAATTAACTTTCTTGTGAAAGCTTCGGATAAAATCTTTTTAAGTTTGAAGCTGAAGAAAACTTTTGATGCACAAGGTGAAACTGCAGAAGAGTGGACAGCTGATCTATTTGTGGTTACACTTTAGCCATGCACGTGGTGATAACATTGACTATGGAGTCTTGCGAAAGTGTAATGTGCTATGGCTATGTAGACAAGAACTAAAGAAGAAACTTGTAAATATCCCTCCCCCTCTTTTTTTTTTAATGTTTCTGACTTCTTAAGTGCTTGTGTAGCTTTTATCTTCGGCTTTAAACTGACGGTATCAACTGTTTATTGGATCTATTGGTTTGAAAAGAATTTGTTAGGATAGATCTTAAGCAGTAGTCTGTCAGTGTATTTGTATCCTCTGCAATTTTACTGTGAATTTTTTTTTAACAATTAGTGTCATTTTCTTGATGTCACTATTTGTTGGAGAGTTAAATGGTCTTTTCCCCTTTGTGTATCATACCTTGTGTTTGTTCCTGAGCACCCTAAATCTTCAGCGGTGCTAAACTGTCTGCCGTTGCACCAGAATGATGCCTCTGACAGGAGAGCACCATGCAAATTGTGAAATGGTCCTGAAGTTGTTTGGTTGTTTTACACCTCAGTATTGGTCCTAGAATTTTCTGGCCTTCCTTGGCAATGAAAATTTTAAGAAGAGATTTAAAATATTTTAATTTTAAAGAGTGTGTTATAGAATAATGTACTGAATTCTTTATCCCACTTTTATCATCCCATTTCAGTTTTTATTAATCTACTGTATCAATAAAATTCTGTAATTTGAATGAGTTTTTATAGTCTAGAATGTTATTGTGTATAGATTTTCCTCTTGAACATTGTTTGAAAATGCAAATTATTACACTATAAAACAGATCTGATATATACACATTAGAAATGTTCTAGTTCTCCATAACACTGTAAAGTTAATCAGAAGAAAAAATTTTATTGATGCAGTGTGTTGAAAAATCAGTTCTTTAAAGCCAAGTGTTTTGTATTTTATAGTGAGTTGCATGTTTATGAAAAAAAGTGCTGAAAATGGGATGTGCTTTTTTCTGTAAATTCATATTTAGCCGTAGTATATGATAGGTTGCCCCATAACATAGTTTTTCATCAGAATTTTATTTACTTTATTTTGGAGCCAAAAAATTGGTAGTGTGGGAGGGGCAGGGTAGAAGTAACACATGCATCTTTATTGTAGCTGTCAGTCTTACAAACATGGAATGGAATTTTGTTTCTATTTTTTTCTCAGATTGGGATAAGTAGAACTTTATTTGGACTTTGAGTAAATTTTTGTCTTTTCTTCATTGTAATTCCAAAAACACACAAACAAATTTCTTAAGGCAGTATCCTTTATACAGTCATGTAAACTGTATTTTGAACCAAAACATCATTTACTGCTTAATGTGTACTTATATTCACTTTAGTATTTAGCTTTTTTGTTTAGCATAATATTTTGAAATTTTGAACTATCTTCTGAGTTTATCACACTGAATAATTGAGCATTTTCATGTATATAATACACCATTATGTTTATGGTGTATTTCCAAGATAGGTTATAATTGATGGGGAATATAATAAGCTACTATTTTGGAAAATGACATTTTATCATTTTCCAGTATGTATTGCAATTGATGTGACTTTTTCTTTTAAAGATTCCCTCATGTTTATGAAACAACATTTTGTTTTTAAAAAGATAATATCAATTGTGTCTTAATATCTCAGTGTTTAATTTGTCCTTATTTACAGCAATAGTGACACCAGTGATTATGGAAGGCTGTTATATATCAAAGCAGCTAATGTTGGTCAAAATGTGTTGGTTTTTAAATGTTTCATTAACTCAGTTCTCCCAACCAGGTTATTTCTATTTCAGCAGTACAAAGGCATGTGTTAAAAGCTATAACATAAAGAATAATGAATAGCTTTGTATTTTTGTCATGGACTCAATTGTGCCAGAAATATTTATGGAAATATGTCTTTAAGACCATTTTATAAAATGCATAAAAATGGTTTTGGAGGGTTTTTATTTGCATGAGCATAGTTAACCAAATTTTATTGTATGTTAATGCTGTATATCAGTTCACACACAAAAAATTCATTGTAGATTTTGTGTTTAATGCCAATATGTCTGTAATTTTACAATTTGTCTATTCACTTTTGGGGAGGATTATGGTGTAAAATTTTCATTTTTATGTAAAAAAAATAGGTGCAATAATGAACAAAATTTTTATGTCCTGAGTCTCCATCTTGGGCTTACCTTATTATGTTCAAACTTTACATTTCATGTACTAACATTTTAAGAGACACATACAATAAAATTAAGTATGTATGAATCATTAATTCCTAACACTTGTTAGTATGCTCTGTAGTGATAATGTTCATTCTAAAAACACAATACTTTATAACGTGAAGAAAATATTTAACTCATTGTACCAAGTTCCATTATGAAAATCTTATTCCTCAATGAGGTTATCTTGCTGCACTCTTGTAGCAAATCTGTTTAATTTGCATTATAATACAATTTCTTGCTGCAGTGCAACAGGAAGCTTTTTCAGTGATCTCCACTGTATATGTAAATTACCAGTGTGGCTGTAAAAGTCATTCCAAGTATTAAAGGTTAAATTACTTGCCATATTGTCTTAGAATTTGTAAGTTTGATTTTTAAGATTTCTCTTTGACCACTTGGGAAAATGTTGGAATTTAAAAATGTGTTTAATTTAGGTGTATGGCTCTACCATATAGTATTATGTCACCAAAAGGAACAGTTGGTGTTTAGATAAACTTCAGACACATTTTTGGATTTTCTGTAAAGTTGAATAAACATGAAACATCATATAATTGCATTTTATGTGAATTTATATATATACTCAATAGAAAAGGCATATTTTGATGAACTGTAATTTTAGAACCTTTGTTTCATGAAAAGGAAATACATTTCCCAGTAACATTTTCTAAACTTTGGTTTAAATTCCTCATGCAAAATGTTAGCTGATAAAAATTTACTAACTACTATGTAAGAATTGCGTAGTTGAAGAAAATTAATGTGTAATATAAACCTTTGAAAATAAGCACTAAGAAAGAAAGTTGCTACTGGAAGTTTACTCAACCTATTATATAAAGCACTTACATGTGAGGCACTCACCTTTTTTTTTTTTTTTTTTAGGATAAGGTGTGATAAAGATAGATTAGTTTTCTGCCTTTTGGCATTTATGTTCTGTAGGCAAAAAATAAATAATGTCTGATCATGAAAAATACAGTGACTACAAAAGGAAAACCAGGAGAGAAGGGTAGAAATGATGGGGGTGAAGCTATTTTTTATTGAAACTGTTGCTTAGTGCATACAATTTAGGATTGCTAAACTTTCATGATCAGTTTGTCTATAGTTATAAAATAGCACTTTGTGTCTGTATGAAAACCATCTACTCTGTTTCATTTTAGTATGCAATACCAGTTTTGTGTTAGCTATTGTCTGTATATTTTCACCTTATCTACACCTTTGTTTAAAGTGTCATGTAAACATTTTATATTCCAGTCTTGTTATTTTATCTAATTTGAAAATATTATTCTTTTATAGTGTTTACACAGTTTACTTTTAGTGGAATTTCCAATATAGTTGGTTTAAAGTACACCATTGGTGTCCCCTCTCACCCTGTCTCTCCTTTATTTTCTTTTTTTCCTGTCTTGTTTTTTTTTTTAAGCTGTTATATATAGTGTGTTATTGGTTACTCTGTAAGTGCACTATGTTGACTTACTATAGTCTCTGTTACATTTATGCTTTTACTGCCTTTAGAACAGTGTAAGATATTTAAAGCCATCAGGTTTTTTTGCTGCCCCTATCCTTTGTCATATAGTTGTTACATGTAAATGCCACAATATTATTGTTTTAAATAGTGTGTATTGTTTCATGTTTACCAATACATGTTGTCTTTTTTGATGCTTTCCTATCCCACCACTTTGAATTTGCATCTTAATTTTCCTGCAGCTAGAAGAACTCTGTGAGTATTGCTCCTAGTGCAGTTAATTCAGTGCTATTTTTGTTTTCTTGAAAGGTTTTACCTTTGTTTTTTTAAGAGTGCTTTCAATAATTACAGAATTTTTGCTTGTTGATTTTATTTATTTGGTACTTTTAAAGTTGGCACTCCATAGGGCTGGCCAGATAGCTCAGTGGACTAAAGCACCTGCTTAGGCAAGCACAGGGACTCGGGTTTGATTCCCAGCATGCCATGCCAGCTCTACCCCTGGGACACATGAGACCCTGTAGACTCTGTTCTAAACACATTAAAAAAAAAAGTTGGCACTCCATTGTTTCCTGGTCTTTGACTTTTCTAGTGAAAAGTAGCTGAAAATCTTTCACTCTAGGATAATGTATTACCCCCCACCCCCCTGGCAACTGTTTGGAATTTTTCTTTATGTTTTCAACAGTTGAGACTTATGAAATGGCTTGACATCGTTTTTCATTTCATTTAATAAAGCCTGGGGTTTACTGACCTCTTTAATATGCAGGTTGATGGCTTCTGTCAATTTTGAAAAGTGGCCATTGTCCCTTTGTCTATTACTTTTGCTCTGTCTGACACTCCAGTTATTAATCAGATTTTTTTTTTTTTTCAGTACCAGGGATTGAACTCAGGACCTTGCGCTTGCCAGGCAAGCATTTACTCAACTGAGCTATCTCCCCGTACAAATCAGATTGTTTTTGTCATGTGCCTTTTAATTTTTGTTCTTTGCACTCTTCTTTTTTTTTTTTTTTTTTTCCGGTAGTGCCAAGGATTGAACTCTGAAACTTGTGCTTGCAAGGCAAGCACTTATTCCACTGAGCTATGTCCCCAGCCACTCTTCCTTTCTTCCTGTGCTTTTTGTATATTTTCTGTTGACTTTCCTTAAGATTTTCAACCCTTCCCTTTGCCTTGTCCAGACTTCTAATTTAATTCACCCAGTTATTAATTTTAAATACTGTATTTTTAGTTCTAGCATTTCTAGATTTCAACTCTTTGTTGAAACTCTCTTTTCACATCTTTACCAGCAACCCCAACATTTGAGTCCTTTTTTTTTTTTTTTTTTTT
>NDGM011240014.1:0-11310 GCA_002564305.1 Octomys mimax | reverse complement strand
CAGACATGATATCCTGTCCAAACACTATTAGTACAAATCTTTCTTCTCATGAATTAAGAGAAAATGGCTGTATATCTATTTTGTATATGCAAATACAAAATAGTTAGGATAGATAGGAGGCGGGTTCTTCTAAATCAAGGTGGGTGTGAGTCTGTGACCTGGTCAGATTCTGCAAACCCATCATGCTCCTTGTGTTGTCTAGCTTTGCATTTCATAGGCAGAAGGAAAAAGAACCTCACGGGAAGCCTCATGTGCTAGTCAACCTTGTGTTACTGTGACAGAATACCTGAGGCAATGATTTATTACAGCAGAAAGGCCTGTTTAGGCTCATGGTTTCAGAAATTTCAATCCATTGCTTTGGAGCCTGGTGTGAGGCAGCAGACAGTGGTGGGGAAATGTCCCAGCACAAATCTGCCCTCTGGATGGAGGCTGGGAAGCAAGCAAAGAGAAAAGAAGGCTGGAGGCCCAACATCCCCTTTCAGGGGCACTCGCTCAGGGTCCTAAGATCCTCCCACTTAGCTCTACCTCCTGAAGGTTCCAGTGCCTCCAAATAGTCCAAGCAGACCCAGCTTCAACACCTGGGCTACCGAGGGACAAACTGTAGCCTGTCTGTGAACTTAAAGAATTCCTGATTTTGATTAAAATTCCTCAATAAGAAAGCGAAACATTTCCAGACTCTGAAGGGTATCTAAAATACAAACCAAAAAAGAACAATTTTAGGAAAGAGCACCCGCATTCTGCTTCATTGCTTTGAAGACTGTACTGTAGGTTGAAAGGCCAGTGGCAATCTCTTCCAAGCCCAGAGCCCTCTCCTGATGTGCTTTGGCACCATCTCAGATCACAAGGCTGCAGCTATGTGTGTGTGTGTGTGCTGTTGTTGTTGTAGGTTCTATGTAGACATTGAAGTCCATGGCCTCCCTGACCATTTAGTTTGAAGCACCTGTGCAAAAAGAATTAAGTGGAATAAGTTCCTCAGTTTAAAAAAGTTTTAAAAAGAAACAAAGCTAGAAACATCTCCAGCTCATCCTTCTTCATGGCAGAGTAGTACTTCATTGTATAGAAAACTCACATCATCTTTATCGATTCTAAATCAGACACACATATTTTTCTTTTTAATTTTAAGGAGTAAAAAGACAACTATAACCAGGAAATCAAGTTTCAAAAAAGATTAGTAGGACAATTACAGTAGTTGATACACTGCATATTGTTATCTTCCTAGTAGTTATTCAGAGTGCAAATACAGGCATGATACTTTGACACACATATTTAAATTTCACATCATTTCTCTGGTGTGAGAAAGTGAAAGAGTAAATAGGAACCAACACATACAATAGATGTTGTGGAATAGGAAGAAGGTGTTCAGATATGAAGGGGAATTGGGGAAGGTGGGGACAAGGCAGGGAGGGAAAAGGAAGAGAAGGGAAGTGGAAGCAAGCTTTTGTAAAGAAGGAGGGAAGAGGGGCTGAAGGGGAGGGAACTGGAGAAGAGAAGCAGGAAGATATACCACGCACAGGTACAAATTCCCTGTGATGGATGTTAGCAATATGGATAGCTAGCTTGGACCAACACAATTAAGTTTTTTAAAAAGCGACAAAGCACAGGCCATGCGTCATTGCTGGAGTTCATGCACAGGCAGGTGCCTCTTCCATAGTGAGCCAAGGTGTGGCCTCCCAGCATGGCTTGAGGCCTCCCAGCGTGGCTTGTGGGCTCCCAGCGTGGCTTCGCCAGCGGCCACAGTGGAGTACCTGCTGAGATCTGCCCGTGCCAGGGCCCACTGTCCACAGCTCTCTTGCCACATTCACGGACTGGAGCATGCTAGGCCAAGTCGCGGAGAGGCCCCTGCTCCTCGGGGGCTGTGACACCACTTGTCCCGAGCTGGAAGCTGTAACTGCATTCCGGCCTGAACTGCTAGAAAGTTCGATGGTTTCAGATCACCAGTGAGGGTGGAGGCAGACCCTGGCCTCCTGCCCCTCGCTTCCTGGGAACACTGCTGTTGACACAGCTTGGCTTTTGCAATATCTTTGTGTGTGTGTGTGTGTGTGTGTGTGCGCGTGCTGCGCGCGCGCGCACGTGAGCTGAGAATCAAACTCAGGACTCAGGATCTTGTGCTTGCCATGCTGGCACTGTGCCACTAAGCTACATCCTCGGCTTTTGTGATAGCTTAATGAGTTCATATAAGCTTAAATACAATATTTATAAACTCTACCGGAAGCCAGGGATTGATGTATGAGCTATGAATTGCAATTGCATATCGTATATAATTTATTAAACCATTCCCTGGAGTGCAGACTTACCCCAGTGAAAAGATAAAGTTGAGCTTCTGTTTTTGTGAACTATAAAAGGAAAGTCAATGTTCTTCAATTATAAAAATTCCCTCGGCTTCCAGCCTGCCTGCAGGGGCAGGTGACTGAGTGGCCTCTTCTCTCCCCTGGGTGGGTTTGGCCCCCCGCTTTCTTCTGCCTCCTTCCAGCTGCCTCTCCCTGGGCTCAGTGCCGGAAGAGACATTTCCTAGCGGCTCTCCGACCCTCTCCTACGAGAGCCCCCGACCACCCTCAGCAGCTGGCAGGGTGAAGCCTTAGTTTTCGTCCCTGTCCAAGTTCTGTGCTGCTGAATGCCCCTCCTCTGGGCCAAAGAACCAGCTCTCTGGAAGCACTTAGCCTGACAGGAGCAGAGATTAAACTCTCGCGTGTCGCCACCTCCAGCCTGCTGTTTTTGGGTTTCCCTGGACGGTTGAGAGAGTGCCCCCGTCTCTGCTTGCACCACAAGCCTCGCTCCTAAGTTATTCTCCACACAGAGGCCATAGTGACCTTTGACCCTACACCCAGGTGGTGTCCCTGCATGGGGAGGATGAGGTGCAGACCCCGCTGCCTGCTGACCTGGTGGGAAGTCTAAGAATGAGTTTGTGCGCACCTAAGAGCCCAGTTTGTAGCTGAAGAAAGCTCCAAGTCATAGAATCGATCCAAGTCCCCCTGTCCTGAGTTCCAGCTCCATTCAAGCCATGAGATGTGTGGATCTACTTTTCAATTTAGCTTCTTTTTTCTGTTTCAGTCCTCTCTAATAAATAGTGACATTATCTTTGTGAAGCTGCATGCCCCATGGGAGGTCCTTGGAAGATACGCAGAGCAGATGAATGTAAGGATGCCCTTCAGGTAGGTGTCCGTGTGGCCCCCGCCTCCGCTGCGTGCTAGGGCCCTGGAGCTCTCGGAGCTGACAGTCCTGAAATGCAGACCGGAAAGCTGCTGGAGGGAACAGTCTTCCACACACCTAGAAGCTGCAAGTCCACCCTCAGGCAGCAGTGCTTCGTAGCTCTGTGACAATGTCCTGCTGATTCCGGCCTTAGCAGGCAGATATTTCAAATACCTGTGATAAAGAAGCCCTTTGCAGGGGGCATTTTCATTTGGAAAGTGACACGTCTAAAAGCCCTAATCATTACTCTCCTTTCTGACCAGTCCCTTGTGGACAACAGCACAATCAAGATCTGCTTCCAAAGAAACAAGTGCTAGAAGTTCCATGAAAAGTGCTCTATTTTTAAAAATTAACCTAGTTTTAAATTTTAAAAGTCATAAATACTTCATAAACAAAAACAGTGATATTTGTTCCAAGAGTTATATTTTATTTTATTTATTTATTTATTCAGTTTTGTATTTTAGGAAAGGGTCTACAGGGTGTTCAGGGTCTCACTACTACATTGGACTCATAGTGATCCACCTGTTCACAGCCTTCCAAGTGCTGGGATTACAGGCACACGCCACCACGCCCAGTCTCAATTGCTGTCTCAGTGAGCCCCACGGGCGGGGCCAGCAGGGCAGACCTGGGGATGGAAACCCCGGCCTCTGCAACTGCTTGCAGGCACTTTAATCCACTTAGCTATTTGACTGGCCCTCCAAGGGTTATAAAAAATACTTCATGTTGATTATTGAATTATTCCAGAAGGTTAATTTACCTTCATCTCACAGTGAATACTCCTGTTTTCCTTTTGGGCTAAGGAAAGGTGATCTTTGCTTGCTACATAGAAATAAGATGAAGTATTAAACCTGATACTATAAATACCAAGATATGTTGGAGGGCTCATAATGGAAAGAGTGGAATTTGGCACCGTAGTGCCTTGAATTGAGGACTGTAACCAATAAAATGGTCAAACGCTAGGAACAAGGCAAAAGGATCCAAGTTTTACAAATACCTCCCAGTGGACTACGTATATAGACAAACACCAACTACTTCAAGACAAAAGGAGACTTGAGACACGTTTAGAGAAAGGCAATTTGCATCCACGGGCTTGCAATACACCCTCCAGTGTATCTTAATTTTTCCTGTTATTGGTCTTTTAGGTCCCAGTATTAAGTCAGAACAGAGACTGGAATTTGTATCATCTACTTTCCTGGAGGCAAAACTCTCAAAATAGACACAAATAGTTTTCATTTTGCAATGGATTTTTAGAATTAAAATGTTAAAAAAGAAAATCCGAGAACTCAAGAGTCTCCAAGAAAATCGTATATCCACCGAGATAAAGAAAGTTTGGCTTCCATTGAACCCTGCTGTACTATAATAATTAAATGCCAGTGACCTATCTAGGGTAGAGTAAATATCTGAAGTGGGTCAGTGCCATCTCATACCTCGGAGCAAGCAGTGGAAGCAGCTTACAGTGAATACCTAAGCGTATACAACATGCTTAGGAAGAACTGATCCCCCTTCCCCAGAGGAAATACCGCGAAGCCTTCCGCCAAGACACTCAGCAGTAGCAGGGACCACGGAGACGGAGAATTTAAGGGGTGCTACTGCAGATTAGGTTGCCAAGGTGTGAAAGGCGGAGCTGCACATAGAGGACACCTGCTTGCCCACTGCCTAGAAGAACCAAAGGGCTCCCTCCCTTTTTTTAAGCAGTGTGAATACAACTCTTATGTTACATTAGAAGACCCTGGGGCCAGGGAGATAGTTCAGTGGTCTAAGCGCCTGCCTGGCAAGCACAAGGACGCAGGTTCTATGCCTGGTACCACCTGCTGTGCCAGCCCCGGGACCCCAGGCAAGCTGAGGCTGCCACCAAAACAGGGCTCATGCCTGTACTCCCAGCACTGAGAAGGCTGAGACAGGAGGAGCACTATGAGTCCAAGCTGTGTAGCAAGACCCTGTACCAAATACATAAATTAAAAAAAAAAATTAGAAGACCCTGAACTAAGCAGTCAAATTAAAATGAGTGTGAAGAATAATTTTTTCTTAGATGTAAGAATTCCTGCAAGACAGTAATTTTATGAGAAAATACCATGATCGTGTGACCCTCATTGGCCCCCTTCCTATGGACAAGGCTGTCCTGTTGAACCTGTACGCCATTATCTTGTCCATGCATGTGTTCCCAAAGGATGAATTTTCCTGCCATACCTTTGCAGCAACAAAAAGTACAAACATCAATTTCACTGAATTTAAATGTTCCAAAGAATCTTACCCGTGTTTATCATTTTCTGCAGACTATACTTTTAAATTGTAGGTTTCATTTCTTTCACGATTGAACTCTACAATGTTTAAAAGGAAATTAAAAAACAGATGTCTTACAGGAATCTGCCAGTGAACCCCTCTTCTTAACTAGCAGGGGGATATTTTTTTTAAAAGAAATGAATAGACTTTATTTTGGAGCATTTTTAGGTTTACAGAAAATTAAGCAGCAGTACAGAATGTGCCCAGTTTCCTTATGAACAGCTTGTACTGCTGATGTATTTGTTACCACGAATGGACCAATATTGACCGCATCACTGTTAACTGAAGCCTATAGTTGATGGTTTGCTGGTGTCGAACAGACCCTCTCCAGGGCCTCTTGTCATTTATTTCCCATGGCAGCATCATACAGAACAAGGCCATAGAATTCCCCAGCTTCCCCTGCTCACTCCTCCTTGCCACCCCCAACACCTGACAACCGCTGATCTTTTCATTGTCTCTCTGCTCACTGTCACACGTGCACTGACTACTTTGGGACACATAAATTTCCTGTTGTCCAAAACTGAGACAGCACAGTGACCCCTTAGAGCACATATACGCTGCGTCCGTTTTGTCACCACTCCACTGATGGAAGCCTAATACGCAGAAAGAAGGTCGCATCTTAAGAAAGCATCTAACCCACCTACAGTCCCCTAAAGGCCCAAGATTTCCATTTTTAATATTTTTGAAAGTGTAAATATGTAATCATAAAACATAAACTTACTATGTCCAACATTTTAAAAATTATCTTAAAATCTCTTGGTTTTACCTGCTTGATTTACTTTTATCCGGAGCCAGCAGTTTGGCCGTTATTTATAGCTGTGTGTTGATAATTGAGCCTTCTGAGGCCGGTTGCAAAATACATATATTTTTATATTGCTTCTGTCTAAATGATGAGAAAAGTGTTCTGTGAACATAAATTGCCATATAAATGTTCCTTTACTGGAAGAGCACCCTTCTAAATGATGTATGTTACCCTCGTCCATCTCTGCATTTTCTGGAGCAAGGCTGACCTCAGCTGAGCGCGCATCCATAGCCGTTGCTCCAAATCCTCGCTCCGCGCATGCTCCCTTGCTAGGCCCGGGGCAGCCTGGAGCAGAGACAGCCCTGGGGAGGGCCGGGAGAGCGTCGGAGGTCGGAGGTCGTTCCCAAGATCCCGCCGCTGGGGATGCACGCCCTGGCTTCCTGCTACATTTCTCACTGTTAATCTCTCTTTAGTTTTTCCTTCTTCACCTCTTACAGGCTTCTGTCTCCAATCTCCTTTCCTTCCTTGCTAGTTCAAACTGTAACTGACGATGGGTTTTCTTCTCGACTGGCTTCATTTTTGCTGTTCTTCCAGGAGAAAAATCTATTACCTGCCCCGCCGTTACAAGTTCATGAGCAGGTGAGTGGCATGCTTTGTCCCCGAGGGGTGTGTCTGTCTGCTGGTCTGTGTCATCCGACGAAGACGAGGAGCCACAAGCCCAGGAAGATGTCATGTAGGAAAGCCCTGGAGTTGCGTGTTCCAAAAGTCTCGCTGTGCCAGCCTAGCCCGGGGCGGGGGTGTGGAGCCAGTCCCCGCGGGGCCTTGCGGAGACTGCGCCAAGCCTGAGGACGCGGTTCTCCTGCAGGTGTTGGCGGCTGCTGTTTGCAGCCGGTTCTACCAGAGAAATTGCCTAGATCCCAGCCGCTCAGCAGGTCTTTGGCCTAGAAGTGACTGTTTTTCCCACAAACTCCTCCTTCCACTAGATGTAATTTGAAAGCTTGAAGTGCAGAGCTGATGGCTATTCCCTGTATTAATAACAGTTTTTTCCATAAAATATACAGGCAATTCAGGTATGGTACTGTACTCCTGTGATCTGAGCACTGTAGGAGGCTGAGGCAGGAGGATCACAAATTTGAGCCCAGCCTGGCAAGTGAGCGACTTAGAGAAATCCTGCCTTTAAAAAAAAAAAAAAAAAAAAAAAAATATATATATATATATATATATATATAATATATATATATATGGTAAATGAGAGAGCCATGAAAATGGGACTAAACTATAAACTGAGGGGTTTGAAAGGCACAATTGCCGAAAAAATCTACTCCTAGATTTTACAAAGTAGGTGCCTGTTCTGTGGGTGTCAGCCGAAAGCTTCGTGGGAGCTCAAGAGAACAATGCTCACACTCAGCTGCCCTGAAGTGACCACACGGGGCGTCTCGCCTGTGTGTGGTGCTGAGGTCTCTGCTGTGCTGTGCGGCTGAAGGGAGGGGTCTGGGATGTGTACTGGAGCCCTGAGTAAAGGGGAGCAGCAGCACTAAATCCATGTAGGACGGCATCAGGGTGAATGAGAAACACAAAACTTGTCAGGACAAGTGCTATAGCCACCCCACCCTCCTCTCCAACCCAAGAGGACCCTGCAGTACCACCTTATTTATGTATTTATTTATTTATTTGATAAAGGGTTGTTACACAGTTCAGACTTGTAGTGATCCTCCTGTCTGAGCCTCCCCAGCACTGGGATTATAAGTGTACACCAGCATGCCCAGTTTCCAGCCAGCATGGCACACCAGGGCATTGTGTGCAGTACCAGGGATCAAACCCAGGTCCTTGCACTTTCCAGGCAGGCGCTTAGACCACTAAGCTATCTCCCTGGCCCCTGCATTACCTTAAGGGAACCACCAGATTTCCTCTGTGTACAGATCGATGGTCATGACCCTGTCCTTCTTGTATAGGTGCTGAGAGATGTCCTCAAGGATCTCTACCACCTGCTGAAGCACGTGGTGCAACTGGAGCCCGACGATGTGGCCAAGCTCCATGCTCAGCTAGCCCTGGAGGAGCTGGATGAGATCATGAGAAACTTCCTGTTCCCGCAACAGAAGCTGGAGAAGAAGATTGTTGTCCTGCCATAGACGTGGCTCCAAGGACATGAGGAAGGCATGGAGGAACCAGCAGCGAGAGTCATGCCTGTGTCTCCATCAGGCAGCCCCGCTGCTTCCTTGGCGCTGGTAATACAGCTGGCTCCGAGGGAGGCTTTAGGATGCTGCTCCCTTGGGTCTTGAGGCTGACCTCCTGGTGCGTCTGTTCAGCCACCCTACATCCAGCTCAGAGCCTGGACAGTTAAAAGGAAAAAGCCAGCTGTAGGGTTCAGAGAAGGATGCCTCTTGATGGAAGTAAATGCCAACATGACTGGTGGAATTTGATGTATTGACCTTGCAATACCTTGACTTGAGACGTTGGCCTCCCCTAGGCCACATATCTTGATGCTCTTTCATGCTGATGCGACTCTTCCTGTGATAATGAAGTGCAGCCCAAGCTAGTCCTGTCTGGCTGCCAAAAAGGCATCTGAATTTGGGATAAGGTTGAGGAAATGAATAGGAAGTAGTTACCAAAACATACAAAGTGGAATAGAATTATCCTGGCTGGAAGAAACTGCAGGTCTGAATCTAGTCCTCTGGTATGGAGGTAGAAAACTAGCGTGGAAGCATGGAGCCCCAGGCCCAGCCCCAGCCCAACCATGCTGGTTGAATCTTCCAGAGAAGCATAAGCCCTTCCAGAAGAGAGCAAGCCGCATTTGTCCTCTGGGGCCATTTTCCTTTGCTTCTTCTGCAGCTTTTTGCAGAGTTGCTCTGGTTCTTGGGAGACAAGATCCACAGCCTCTCTGAGAGTCTCTGCCCTGAATTCAACTCTCTGTTCCTTTAGCAGCATGAACACTGAGACAGTAGAGTGGCACTGGCTGCAAGTGGACAATGTGCGACATGCTGTGGCTGAGGCCAGGACTTCTGAACAGTTCCAGGCGTAGTGCTATGGGCTTCACTTTATTGGTACATTTGCCCACCACATTTAGATTGCAGCTAAAAATGATGACGTGGCTGGCTGCTTTAGAGGAGCCCTCTGGTGTGCCCATTTTAACAAGGCCAATTCACAGCTCCTTGAATGGTCCTCAGCTTTGTGGGACTGTGTGGGAAACTTGACACAGGACCTTATCCCTGCTAGCCAGGGTATCTCTACCCAAGAGACCCATGACAGTTTCCAACAACTCAAGTGACCACAAGATCCACATACAGACTTGCCCATTTGCCAGTTAACAACAGGGTATTTCTCTGGCCAGATCTACCCACATGGTTTTTAGCTCAGAAGCTTCATGGGTGGGTGCAGGGGCAAAGAAGTGACCTTGCATATGGTTGCAGCCAGTTACCTTAGTGAGCAAAGCCTTAGAGCAAGGCACGTAGGCCCCGTCTAAAGAATATTTCCATTCAGCTACTGTTAACAGTATAGTTTCTGTTCTCCCAAGTCAAGAATGTCTAGAAAATCAGGATTGGAGCTTTCAAATCAGGTAAGGATCTCCTTTGGGCCAACCAGCTATGCCTAAAAATGCTTGCTTCTTGGCCTTCTCTCAGCCTGCACACAGCTCGTTGCAGACTACCAGACTACACGTGTTAAATGATCAGCTGAACTTAGCATTGTCTGTGCATTGCATCATAGTTCTGAGGACATTCCCCAACTGGTCGCCTTCCAAGCATCTCTCAAAGCCTCCATTTATAGATTGCCTGTTAATCTGAACTATTTGGCAAAGGGCTAAAGACATCTGTTCTTTATTGGATTGATTTTATGTTTTGTTCTGGTTTTTTTGTTGTTGTTTTGTTCTTGTTTTGAGACATGATCTTTCTATGTAGTTCAGACTGGCCTTGAACTCACTTTGTAGCCCAGGCTGGCCTCAAACTCATGGCAATCCTGCTGCTCAGCCTCTGAATGCTTAGATTACAGGTGTGCATCACCACGTCTAGTCTATTGGATTTTGCTTTTGTTTTTGACAGATCGAATTTCAGACAGTGATGTTTTCTTTTGTTGTTGTTACCAAATTCAAGGGGAAGATTCCTTAATGTAACCCTTCTAAACATGACTGCATAATTAAATTTTTTTAATTTATTTATTTTCTTTCTATTTTAGGACAGGGTCTACAGAGTCTTGCACTATGTAGATTGGACTTGTAGTGGTCCACCTGTGTTCAGCCTCCCACAAGCTGGGATTACAAGCACGCGCCATCATACCCAGTCTCAATTGCTGTCTCAGGGTTTGCGGCTTAGCTCAGTTGTTTGAGCGTCTGCTCTGGCAGAACCAGTCAGGCACAGGAGACCACGGTTCCATCCCCAGCTCCACCTGCTTTGCCAGACCCACCATTATGGCAACCTGAGCCAGCCAAAAAGAAAAAAAAAAAATCCTTCAATTGCTGTTTCAGTCCACCCCCAGGGGTGGGGCCAGCACAGCAGGCTGGAGATGGAATCCCCAGCCCCTGCATCTGCAAAATTTTATAAATCATTGAATAATTCTTCCAAATTAATTCATACTCCTTATTCATACACATGCACCTTGGCTTATAAAATAATTTGTCCAGCTCATCATAAAAAAAACACTTGCATATAAAAGCAGCAAGAAAGAGAAAATCTAGGGGCCTGGGGAGATAGTTCAGTACAATAAACGCTTGCCTGGCAAGCGCAAGGGTCTGAGTTCAATCCCCGGTTCTGCCACCAAAAAAACAAAGAAAAAAAAGAGAAAATCAGTTGTGATCATGTGACATTTGGTATGATATATTAATATTGCAAGACAGCACTTGTTTAAGTTAAAATTTCATAGAAATGTTTGGTCTTAAAAAAAAAGTTTGATCTTACAGAACACTCACAAATTAAGTTACAGCCCAAGCTTTGAATGTATATGTATGTATAGGAAAAGTCTTTGGGAAAGAGAATACTAGAATAATAAAAGCACAAATTTTATTAGTTTTTTGAGACAGGGTCTCTCCATGTAGTTCAGGCTGGCCTCAAATTCACAATAATCCTCCTGCCTCAGGCTCCTGACTGCTGGGATTACAGGTGTGTGCCACCATG